>JAJEKB010014263.1:0-14288 GCA_022393335.1 Macrotrachela quadricornifera
GAATTTTCTTTATTTTCTCTCTTTTTCTCTCTTTTTCATTGTATACTGATGATGGTATTTGAAATACCGAAAGCTCTGATTTATTTGATTTCTTTATCAAAATATAAAAATTAGTCAACAAAACTATCATCTCGTCTCTTATTAATTTAAACAAGTCCTATGGATCTTCATGATTTATTATCAAGTTTTTTTCGCTTCACGAACAGAGAAAAGAATGCGTTTCATTGTTTCTTAACTCGTGACATCTATTTTCTTGATTGTCTCTCTATTACAGAAAATGTGAAATGCTAATAGAGTTCATTCATTTACATGCATAACCCCAATGTATAGCCTGCTGTAACAGAAAATTGAGTGTCTCAAACACTGTAAAAATTTTAAGAAACAATAACCATGAAGGTTTACAATTTTACACGAGAGAAAATGAAAATAAAAAGTTGGTTGGTAATTTGAATGAAATTTATTTTCTAGTTGTTGAGTTTTTTCAAATCTTTCTATTGTGAAATATTGTTTCTAAGTTTTGAGACAGTGTCAGAAATACCATAGAATCTAGTTGCTCCACTTCGGACAGATTGTAGCTGCGATGAGGAGCGAGAAAAAGTATTTACAGTTCAGAATGGGGAGCAGTTCACATAAAAGAGGTTTCACTGTCTGCGTATATCCGAAGCAAAAACCTTCAATATTCTAAATAAAATCGTTGTTCTGTATGGCATTGATATAATTGAGCTCATTTAGAACATCAGAAGTACTGAAAAAGACGCTAAGCTGCTGAAATATGAAAAAACATTTAAGTACCGAGAAGGTACTTAGGTGCTGAGTAGGTGCTGAGGTGCTGAATAGGTGCTGAGGTGCTGAATAGGTGCTGAGGTGCTGAACAGGTGCTGAAGTGCGGAAGGTGCTGAGTCTGCACTTTCCCCCTTGATATATACAATTATGCACTTATTATTTTGTTGTTCTGTTTAATTTTTAAAAGAAAGAACAAACAAAGAGTGCAAATGTGGTTCAAACAGGAGAAAAAATAGAGGTGCTAATTAAAAAATAAATGAATAATTCTAAAAAAAGTAAAACTCAAATGGGCAAAAACTTACTAATAAAAATTACGATGAGCAGGTCTCTAAATTCATTGGGCGATTGCCATTTTTAGCAGCTCCTGTCTACACCACTGATTTCACTTATATACAATGGTGATACGCAAGAACATTGGACTTATTCGAGTTAAATTAAAAATCTCAATGCCAAACTACCAAATTTAAAATATGGCGTGCGTAGGCCCAAATATTCTAATTTTAAGATATTTATAGCTTATGCACAGTGCTTTCATCTCAATATCGTATTGTTTTTGACATTCATGCATTTTGGGCTCGACAGATTCTATATTGGCCATCATCATATCGATTCTTGATTGTTCAGTGATTATTTCTGTACTGATTGTACAATTGTTGTCAAATATTTGAATCACTAATACTATCAATGAATAGTAATTGTGCTATTGATTAATCTTCGAAAGAAATACATTATTTCAATACGATCATTTCATGTCTGGTTTCGAAAATAAAGTCTTTCAACAGAATTCCATTTCAGTTTGACAATCGTTTTCGATGAGTCCTTGTTCGACAAACTTTTCAATTGTCCGTTCAATGTTAGATGAATAATCAAGTAAACATTTTTATTAGATCTTCGATTATACTTGATCCTTCTTCCAACATCGAATCTTCATCAAAGAAGTTAAGCATAACAGAAATGGTGCGAGATGGAACTCGTCTAAAACTTTGTAACCATTTTTTATCTGATATGATTCTTGAAATTATCGAGAACCTTTCGATGGCTTATTAATGAAAGAGCAAAATCTCAAAAATTTCATCATCTTCTCCAAAACCTTTAATGGCTCGTTATGGCACCTTTTTTTTAGAGAGCAGTCGATCACCAGCGTTCTTTTCTTCCTTTTTTAAATTCTTTCTCTCCAAAATGAGAGTAATTCAAAAGCTGATGTCATTTACATTTCTTCGTTCACACTGACGTGTCAATAAAAACGGGCACATACTAATAGCAGGGTAATAAAGTCTGAATTACTGTGTTCGTCTAAAAAGGAAGACAAATAAATTACCTTCATAATCATGACTAATAAAATAAACAAAGGTAAAAAACGGAAGTGATCAGCTATATAAGAGCACGATAGTTCGCTTGCTTTCACCAGTTCATTCATATTCGCCAAGCTCGAAAAAACAGACAAACAACTTCTTGATTCTTGATCTCACTATGGCTCGAATCTTTCTCTTCATGGTTGCTTCGGTGGTGCTAGTTTTTGCCATGTCGGGTGTCAACGGCCAATGCAATTCCGGCTATACTACATGTAGGTGCAACGGCATAGCGGTCGCCTGTTGTGTTTCTACGCATCCGCAGTGCTGCTCGATCGGTGGCGTTCTGCAATGCTGTCGTTCTTCGGCCAAGGATTTGGGCACAAAGCTTTTCCGTTCTGCTCAAAACGGAGAGGACACGGTAGGCTTGGCACCTCCTGTCGCATTAAAGGCCAAAAGCCCTTGAGGATGGATGGCGGAAATATCAATTTGTCGCGACATCGTCATGAACACACACTGTTTATTTTATTCTTGAAACCATTTCTTTTTCTTCTTCATTCTCATTGGTATTCTTTCAAATCAAAATCGCCTTATTATCTTTTTTCTTATAAGTGATATTAACCTTAATAAATATACAAAAATCTGCAAAAGTTGTGAAGTTTCATTTGATACATATCAGCAACAAATCTAAGGAAATGTTACATTAGGCGCTTATTTAGCAGAGTCCTTCGTCATACTTTCACCTAATGATTTTGTTCCTGTTTATAGTTCAGATTGTGCAAAAATAAAAACTTCTAATTTTCTTTTTTTACCATAAGTTAGTTGCTTTTTTTTCATTCGCATGAACGTATCTAGCTGCGATAAGTTTTATTTTTCGTCAAAAGACATCATCTTGTGTACTTTATATCATGATTATCTTTTGCACAAGATGTCAGGTAATACTGCACATCAATAATTATGTGGATGTGAATAATATCAGCTTCCAAAGAACTAAAAAATATTGTCGAATGTAATAGTGATGCCAACATTCTTTGGATAGAGCGTAAATTTCCGTCTTTGTCAACTTGCATCGACTTCCTGCTAGAGTTCTGCAACTCGGCCGAGTACTTGGAATCGACTCGAACCAGCGATTATCGAAAATTCAGTTTTTCAAAACATTTATACTTTTTCAAATTGCTATTTGCATAGTATAGAAATATAGCAGTTTCAATTCTTTCGATCATAATGAAGATATTGTACGTAGAACTTATATTACAACTGATGATATCTTTAAAAAATTTGTTCTGAAAAAGAATTTATCAATAGCTGATCAATGAAAACAATGTTAAAATCAACCAAATTGTTTTCCGTTTTCAATGAAAGAGATTGAAAATGGATGGGATTGATTTGACGCAGTGATTCTATTTCTGAAGTATCGTTACGATTACTCATAACACTTCTTCCGTTGTATGCACTGCATGTGAAGGTTTCAATCTACCCTTTACTTCTTTCTCCTTCTAAAATTACACACTGACGAACTGTACAAATATAACTACACGCTCGGAAGAAAGAGAACGAAACATGCATTTTTATGTATGCATACAACTCGACTAAAGGTTAGAGAAGTCGAGAAAAAGGAAGAAGAAAACGAAGAATAAGCAAACTTGACAAGCTTCCAGATCAATGATTCCGATGAGTTCTATACAGGGTGCGTAAAAATGTTTTTCCAGGGGCGGTAACACTATAATTTCAACTAGCGTACACAACTAATTTTATACCAAATTAAAGCGCGTCGAAAACGGGATTTATTGGTACTAAATAGCAAAAGTTTTTAAAATCTTTCAATGTCGCATTTATGAAATATACAGAAATTTTAAACTTTTTTTCGCATACAAGATAGATTGCATAATACACTCAAATATTTTTACATGATTATGTAGAGCTCGACGAGCTCTACAAAACTGTACATATTGAAACCTTTTAAACCCTTTGTTCTAAGGTAAGAAGGTTAAAAAACTAGCTGAAAAATACTAAAAAGCGACGAAAAAACGAATTTTTTCATATGGTAAAAAGTAACTCGATTTTTCATCAAGATTAGCGCTTTCTATTAATTTTGCTGCTCTAGACGATTCCAAATAGACTCGTCAGGCGCAGTTCTCCACGCTGCACCTGATAAGCATATATAGAAGCGCATGTAATAGTCAATTCAAAGAACAAAGGGTTTAAAAGCTTTCAATATGTACAGTTTTGTAGAGCTCGCCGAGCTCTACATAATCATGTAAAAATATTTGAGTGTATTATGCAATCTATCAGCGTCTCGGGTTTTATATCCGAAAAAAAGTTTAAAATTTCTGTATATTTCATAAATGCGACATTGAAAGATTTTAAAAACTTTTGCTATTTAGTACCAATAAATCCCGTTTTCGACGCGCTTTAATTTGGTATAAAACTAGTTGTGTACGCTAGTTGAAATTATAGTGTTACCGCCCCTGGAAAAACATTTTTACGCACCCTGTATAGAACTCATCGGAATCATTGGAGTCTAAAACCACTGGATTCCGCTCGTTCCTTCTTGCTTCAAAGTAGTTCAACAACTTTTTTTACAAACTCAATCTTGTAGAAAAGTGTCACGTTTCCAGCATATCGAAGATGCTGAAGATACTCAGAGGTGTGCCAAAAAGGGCTAATTTTCTGCTAACTCAATAATCAATCGTTATAAGTACATATGTTAGTAAGACGCGACATCTGCTGATCAGACACGACATGTCCCTGTACTGTCCTAAAAGAAATGCCGCATGTGCTGCTAGAGATGCATCTTCCGACTCCGTTCAAGGCTAAAAAACCGTAAAAATATGTTGATCGGGAGATACCATGTCCGATCAGCAGATGCCGCGTCTCCTTAACATAAGTGCTTATAATAATTGACTATTGAGTCAGAAGAAAACTAGGCTTTTTTGACATATCCTGAAGCATCTTCAGCTTCTCCAGTATACTAGAAATGTGACGGGGCTCATTTTCTATGTAAGATTAAACTTCAGTGACCCCAAAAATCATCGCTCAGCGGTAGTTATCGAAGCCTTGATGCATTGCTCCTGTACGATCAACGGCGGATTTTGACGGCATAGACCGATGAATGGTATAATTTCTTGATTTTATGTAAATGCCGATATTTTGCATCAATTTCGGTCTTTAAAAGTCGCCGTTGACATTCTTTGTAAGCTGAAGATGAGCCCAGATTCTTGTTAGTTGATTTAAACCACAGGAACTTGGGTATAACATCTTTTTGCTGACAGGTTTTTAGGAAATTAATGTCGAACGGTACTGTTTGGACGCGATAATAGAATTTTTTGACAGTACGGTAATTTGTCAAAATGCGACGAGTATGATGCGTCCGTATATACGATTCGACATTTTCGGTATTCATGTCGTACGGTAATGGAAGGGGAAAAAACAAATGACTTTTGAGTATGAACTTCTCTATGGAACAATCAAAAACCCTTCCCACGTCTAGGACGTAGGTCGAGTGATATGTTACCAAGAGAGATGAACAGAACTCATAAAGAAACAATCTTACCGCCTTTTGAAACTAAACTGATGAGAATGACGATGATATAATTAATAATTCTAACAATTACCAGATAATCAGTATTTCACAAAAACAGATAAATAAATTTGTAGAAATAGATGATATATTGAATCAATATTGTCTAAATTAATTCAAACATGTTATTATGAAAGTGAAAGCAAAGACTAACAATACCAATCAATGACAATTATACACAAATCTCTGATTAAATAAGAAAATTGGATCACTAGTTAATGATCTAAATCTGACAGATAGAAATGCATATGAACAATTTAAAAAAAAGCTCTACTCAATCGAAGTTTTAAATAAATGTAGGCTTGAATTAATGGCTCTTTTGCTAGGAACAATCTAGATATAAAATTCAACAACATATTAGTAATTTCAATTTATATTTTATTTTTTCATGCATTTATTTCATCTTTATGAAAGATCTATTTAAAAAGGATGTCCTTATCAGATTTTTCAATTTCAACGTGGACAATGACTGATGATGATTCATCGAACGATAAGGAGATATTAAAAGGAAAAGAGAGAATTATAAGAACGAAGCAATAGAATAGATGTATTATTTGATCTAATCACAAATCGTACACATGCCTTCATCATGGAAGAAAAAAGGATTAAAAATACATATCGGCTTAAACGCGTAACGCGTCACCTGGGAGGGTATGGTTTCGAAGTCATCAGTTAGAGAACTCATTACTGTCATTTTATAGAGCATAGTCGAAAGTGTATAGAAACATATTTCGTTTTCTTAATCGCTGCTGTAAATCCGGTTTAATTATTAATATTATTGGGATCATTATAATCCTATGAAAAACTCATTATTACGCTCGCTAATAAATTTAACTAATTTATTCGAACAACTAGGTATATAATAAGCTGATTAAGATAATCTGAGAGAGCGATGGGAGATACATATTTTGGCATAATATTGAGTTCTTTATTCATTATTGTTCCATGAGGCGAGCTTAACCAAAACTACTCCATATTCATCATCATCGCGTTACAAAAAAGTCAGTATTGTTTATTTTTCACCAATAAGCTACATCAGTTTTCTTCTCGAAATATATACCTAAAGCTAGTTTTTTAAGAGCTATCTGATGGATCTATTTTTATTTTAATAAGGTTACACTCTGTAAAAATTTTTCGTAACGCGATGACGTTTTTTTGCATTTTTTTCTTGATTTTTAATGGGATCAGAATTTCGAAAAAAATAAAATTTTATAGTTTTCGACCTTATCCTATGGATTCGAGACAACTTTTCATCCTGATTCAAAATATGTATTCGGTTTTATGTTTCAAGTATATTTCATGAAGATAATCAGGAAATATCTTCCTGCTTATAGATGTTGATAGTTGCCTGTCTAAATTGTAACAAATAAGTTTTCACTTAAATTGGTCAATTGTACCAAATTTAATGCTAGTTCTCGACAATTATGATAAAAAGCACATTATCTTAACTTTAGGTAGCTATAGATACCCCTAAAATAGGCATAAAAAATCTGGTGCGAAAAGTAGCGTCATCGCGTTACGAGGCCGTCATCGCGTTACATTGATAAAATCGATCTTTTGAGAGACTAGAGCGTCCACTCTGAAAACTAGTTTTAGCAATAAACATATCAAAGTGTGAGCTACAAAAAATCAAATGAATATCTCCTTTGATGTATTGTAGATTCGCAGAAAAATAGCAAAGAAGCATAGCACTATCAAAATTTTGTCCTTTTTTCGTCATCGTGTTACGACATGTATTTTATCAATAACTGTTGAACGATGTATTGAAACGAGCTAATTTTTTTAGGATTTGTAGATGACTGTAAGGTACATATTCTGATGAAGAAAGACAATTTTTAAACATATTAGCCTATAAGAAAAGATACGCATACTCTGGCCAAAACGTCATCGCGTTACGCGCGTTCAAGCCGATATATATATCATCAGTCGCATTCATTGTGGTGATTTATTCGTATTTTCTGGTTGGACGCACGAAAAAGATGATAACTTCGACTTTTTTATTTATTTTTTCTTTTCTGAATGAATAATCGCTGGTCATTGATCATCAACATGAAGGATTTTCTGTTAGTAAAAATTGTTTTTATGGATATATATTTTTTATTTTAAATAAACAAATGAAAATAACGAAAACTTTATGTCTTTTTTTCTTCAGTCTCGACGAATTGTTCAAAATGATTTTCATCAAATTTCTCTTCGTCAAGGAGAGCTTCAGCCATATCTTGATCTTCTTGATTGTTGAATTGCACCTTTAGAAGACCATTAGCGATGGGTGGAATTGAACCAAATCGAATATTCATTGATCGAAGATATTTCTTCACTTGTGAAAAAGTCCATTTTGAAAAAATTTTTCGTTTGATCACATGATGTTTTTGTTTGGCTTTCAGCTTTTCAAATCTTTTTTCATTCCGACGACCTACAGCTTCTTCACTCCGATTATCAGATTGACTTCGTTTATCTTCCACTGCAACCAAACTTGAAGCTTCAGATGCAGTTGGATTGACGGGTGGTGGAATCGAATTCAGTCGTGTTTGAGCGAATCGATCAAAATGATCAATGATTGAATCAACGATCACATGTTGAAAAGAGCGATGAATGTGAATGTCATCGTTTCTTAAATTTTCAACTGTTAGATGAAAATCGAGTACTTTAAAACACATTTCACATGATAATGATCTTAATCTTCGATTAAAAGAATCAATATTTTCCAGCATTCTCCTCTCCGTTGAAAACCTATGTGAAAGCTTTAGACAAGGAAATGTTGAAGCTATTGTGATTCTATCGGGATCATTCGACTGCCGATGTTCTTGTCGGATGGATGTGACGATTTCTTTCACTTGATCAATAACTTGTCCTGCTGAAAATATTCGAACAGAATTAGTTCCAATCAGAAAAAAAACACCATCCGCTTTCGAAAGATATCGGACAATTTCACCTGAAGACAACAATACTTTTCCACACAGATTCCGTTGTCGATGATCATCATCATCATCATGTCCCTTAGGCTTATCGCCCGTTGGGGCCAACCATTTACGGGATCAGATTTTTCCATGCCCGCCGATCTTGCGCAAGGTGGAACAAGTCATGTCCACTGCGCTGACACCATTCTGTTATGTCATCTAGCCATTCTCTGCATGGACGCCCCCTTCGAGATTTTCCGTCCATTTTGCCAAATATTAGATGTTTTACTAGTCTACAATCGTCCATTCTGCAGATGTGGCCGAATAACCTTAGTTTCCTCTTCTTAATGATGTCTATTATGGTCTCTTCCTTTGATATCTTTTTTCTGATATCTTCGTTTCGTACCATATCTTGCCAATTAATTCTTAGAATGCGTCGGTAACATTTCATTTCGAATGCCAAAAGTTTTTTCCTGTCTGTCTCTTTTAAGGTCCATGTCTCTGATGCGTATAGTAGGACACTGAACACACATGTCGTTAGAATTCTAAGTTTATTTTCTAGTTTCAGTTTCTTGTCATTCCATATGTGTCTCAAAGAAGCAATTGCACCTGTCGCTTTTCCTATTCTCCTTTTTATCTCCTCTGAACAGTTATTATCCTATGTCAGCAGACTGCCTAGATACTCAAACTTTTCCACGTTTTCTATGGTATTTCCTGCTACTTGAATGCTATTATCGATATTCCTGTCTCCAAATACCATGGTTTTGGTTTTATTTATATTCAAGATCAGTCCAGCTTGTTCAGCAGCTGTTTTAGTTAGCTCTATTTGGCGTTGAAGTGAGCTAGCGTCTTCATCTATAAGATCAATATCATCGGCGAATCGTAGGTTATTTATTAATGTTCCGCTGATATTGATTCCACAGGTGTTCTGTCTCACCTGGTCCATTACTCGCTCGAGATATGCGATGAAGAGGAGAGGTGACAGAGGGTCGCCTTGTCTAGTTCCTACATCTGTTCGAAACCACTCTGCGATATCATTACCAATGCGAACAGCTGACTGTGACTTTTCGTAGATCTTTTGTAGCAAGATGACCATCTTTGTGTCAACACCATAGGATTTTAGCATAGCCCAAATAGTTTTATGATTGATCGTATCGAATGCTTTTTGAAAATCTATGAAGCAGTTGTATATTTTCTTGCCCTGCCTTTTCGCCTTTTCAGCCAATAGTCTAAGCGTTAGTATCTGATGTACGGTACTCCTGTCTTTCCTGAACCCTGCCTGCTCTTCCGAGAGATACGGATCCAGATGATTTTTTAATCTATTTAGTATTACTATTAGAAGTACTTTTCCTGTATGGTTAATAAGAGAGATCGTTCGGTAATTTGAGCAATTACTGAGATCACCTTTTTTTGGTATAGGTACCAATATAGATTTGCTCCATTCTTCTGGAATCGTGCCTTCATGCCATGCTTTGTTACAGAGTTTGTGGATTTCTCGCGCTAGCTGTTCCCCTCCAGCTTGTAGCATCTCCGCCGTGATTCCGTCTGATCCTGGACTTTTATTTCTTTTTAGTGCCTGTATCGCTGCTTGAACTTCGGCGTATAAGATTTCTTGGGGATCTTCGTTGTCAGGAGGTGTGATTTCCTCCAGCTCTTTTACCATCCCGTCCCCTCCTCCAGAATCTTTATAGAGACTACTACAGTATTGCGTCCATCTTTGCTTGATATCCTCTTTTGACTGTAACAGCGCGCCCTGCTCATTTCGTATCACGTTTACTCGAGATACAAATTCCTTTCTTAGCATTTTTATTAGGCCGTATGCTTCTTTGGTATTCCCAATATTTAAGCCTTTTTCAGCTTGCTCACATTGGTCATGTATCCAATGCTCTTTGTCCTGTCTTGCTGATTTTTTAACTTTTCTGCGGAAGTCTTTATATTGTTGTACATATTCTACGGAAACGTTTTTCATCTGTTTTAGTCTTCGTTTTTCATCTGCTAATTTTAATATTTCATTGGATATCCAGGGTTTTCTGGCTGTTCTTGTAGTGGGTACAGTTGCCTCTACCGCCTTTTTGATTGCTTCCTCTACTTTTGTGGCATGCTCTTCCAGATTTGATGTTGTCCCTATGCTTTTCATATTTTCTGTTAGTGTAGTACTGTACGATTGTCTGATTTTCTCATCTCTTAGACGATTCACATCAACTTTGCAGCTTTGCTGCGATTTATTATTCAGTCTCTTGAGTCGCAGCTTGATATTGCACAATACTAGTGAATGATCTGAACTTATGTCTGCGCTCTGAAATGTTCGACAGTTGATTACCGACGTCTTCCACCTTTGCTGGATGAGAATCAAGTCAATCATATTTTTATGAATGCCATCTGGAGATGCCCAGGTCCATTTACGATTTGGTTTATGTTGAAATTTTGTATTACATACGTAGAGATCGTGCACTGTCGCAAATTCTAAGAGGCGTTCTCCGCGTTCGTTTCTATCGCCATACCCATATATTCCCATCACGGATTTCCAATCTGTGTTATCGTTACCAATTTTACCGTTCCAATCTCCTGTCAAGATAATTATATCTTTTTTATCTGTCTTTGATAATACTTCCTCAATATCGTTATAGAATGCTTCGATATCTTCTTCTGAAGATGAGGAGGTTGGTGCATATACGTGTATTACTGAAATTTTAAACGGTGCTGCATCGAATCGTGCCGAAATTATTCGTGAGCTGATTGGATTATATCCTACTAATGCCTTTTTCGCTTGTGTCCTTAGTAAGAACCCCACACCCCTCATATGTGAGGACTCTTCCCCTGACCAGATGAAATCTCCTTTTGATGTTTTACCTTTTCCTGTCCATCGGACTTCTGAAATACCAATTATGTCGTATTTAAATCGTTTCATTTCGTTTCTGAGTAATTTTAGCTTACCTGCAGCCCATAGTGTCTGCACATTCCATGTCCCTACTGTCAGAATGTTTTTGGCAAGTTTTAGTTTTTGCGTGTTTCTTGTCGTATATGAAGCCTTTCCAGTCGCCAATTTTTCGACTCTGCCCTGGTCACTTGACAGAGGACGCGGACCTTGTTTTCCCGGGCGCCGTCCGAGCCGGTATGGTTTCGTGTTGAAGTCGCTCATGGTTGGTTTCTGTCGTCTTGTTCTTTTTACAGACGGCGGTATCTGCACCCCTTCCGTCAAACGCTCCTCCTTTATCCGGACTTGCGACCGGCACAGAAGCCGCTGGATTGCGGTCCCCGTGGTGGAGTTTGTCGATGATCGATTCACTTCAAACCAGACACAGCTTTGGTGATAATTTTGAAAGAAAACGAAAAAAAAGGTGATGGAATACACCAAGCATGATTATCACCCACCACCAAAAAGTTCATTGTCGGCAAAATATTATTGTCCATACCTATACAAAGATACAACATCGTCACTAATTAAATTATTCAAATTAGATTAGATACATTCTTTAAATACAACTACACTACCAAATAAAAAATATATGCCCCATGCTGGAATCGAACCAGACATATTCTAACAATAAGACATCGTCTAAACCGTCTAGACGAAACAGGACTAATCACACTACTATCGAATTGAAACAGAATCATGATTTTTGAAACAGAGATATATATGTATCCTACAACCATATACCATTATTCCCCAGACACAGAAATCTAGTCAAAAGCAATGAAAACGCAACCACGATTCAGAACGATCAAACTATCGACCTACTTCCATCGATTCAGAATTACAAAACAACAAACTCACCAAAAAAAGACGAGATGCCAATGATAAATCAACCACAGGGAAGAAAAGAACCGAATAAATGAGAGAATAAAAGTCAATCCACATTCTTCCAAAACATTATTGTATTTCATGGAATCAGTTACACATACCTCCATTCACTTACCAAACCCTCCCAACAACTGAAAGAAGAACAACCCAGATTAAACTATGCATGAAAAACAAGGACAGCACAAAGCGCAAACATTTCCTCAACATTCAATAAAAAAACATGTTAGCAACATGTGCACCTATAACTATCTCGAAACAATCCTTTCTTCTAAGAAAAGACCTGGAAAAACTTCTCAACGAAGTTGAAAATGACCGTGTTTAGTCAATAAAATGGTCGAAATATCCGATTAAAATACAAAATCACCTTACTGAATTCATTTGTCTTTAAGACCTAATCTATTGCCCTCTGGTTTTTATCTCTTTGATTGTTCTGAACCTCGATGTATTAAACAATTTCGACGATATGCAAATCTCGAAAAACACTTAACAACAGGTTAACATGTATTCATGACAACGACGGTGCCATTACTTGACCGAGCTAAACTATTCTACAAAGAATTAGTTGAAAATGATACTAGTCGGACACCAATAGCGTTAAATCAATTCAACAATATAGCATCAACAACCACTTCATCAACAGACAATATGTATCCACAAGGGTGGGCGTTATCACAAAAAAAGCCACCTACACACTTCAGTAACGATGTTGTGAGATTCCTAGGGAGTGCATTTGATGAAGGTGTCGCAACAGGAAATAAATGGGATCCCGTTTCATTGTCTCAAGTAAGTTATTATTTTAATTCGATGAGATAAATTACAGAATCTCAGATCACACATACTATAGCAACATAAAATTTATACCGACTTCTTAACTAAATTAAAAGTCCTCATCTTTTAGGAAATAGTCTTCGCTCAAATTGATGGACAACCACGTTTCAGTGGAGATGATTGCTTATCTCCTGAGCAAATAAAAGCATTTTTTTCCAAGCTGAAAGCAAAGGGATACAAAGAAGGTAGTCAATCACAATCAAGTAATAATAATAATACTCATTCGCAATCATCTACTTCACTTTCAAACAATTCGAACTCATCTTTTGTGGTGAAGCAAACAATAAATACTGAAAAACAAATCTCACTTGATAGTGATGATTCTACTGAACAAGAAACATTGGATGAAGAAATCAACGATTTAGCTACAGCTGAAGAAACAGGAGACCTTGATGACCTATGTACAACGGCTGCAAAAATCCTTGATTCTTTAAACAATCAATGACACAAACAAACATGAACTTTTCTCTGTCATAATACAAGAATACTAATAAATATATCATCTCGAAAACTTTGCAAGTCACATCATGTAACGTCAAAAGATCGATTTCTAGACGTTACATACTGCTCCGGAAGGATTTGAATATAGATGTAATCATAGTACTTACCTTTTAACCAAAACTGATGAATCATAGCTACTTTCCTTTCAACATATAGATGTTTGAGTTGTAAACAACAACTATATAGTTATAGCTACGATCATCTCGACCATGGTTCCTCCCTGAGAAAAGTTAACAGAAGGAATTTTCTCAAATTAATCACATAATACGAAATAATCCAAGAAATATCTACTGATGAGTCATTCATTATTGTTTTCTTCCTAGGTCGGCTTTCTACATTGTATGTTGGCAATACTACTTCTAAATCTCATATTTGTGCAAATACATTTTTCTACAAATTGGAAATTAGTTCAGTCATATCATTTGTATGACTTACCAGACTCCCGAATTCTAATTAGTTAATTTTATATTATACGAATTGTTAACAGTAATGCAAACTACTGCTGTAATAATACTAATAAGCTAAAAAGTGGTTTTTTAGCATCTGCTTGTTACACTGATACTGACGAGGGAACATCACCAACTGTTCAAGCGCTTTTGAGTTCGGAC
>JAJEKB010014264.1:0-16348 GCA_022393335.1 Macrotrachela quadricornifera
TAATATCAGCCTTCAACTCGGGTCATCACCTCGGGACCTTCCCTTGTAAGATATGAATAAATTATAAGGACAGAACAAGTTGTCGACAAAATGACTGTACGCAAAGTATACCAAACCCAATCTAATTATAAATTCTCAACACCTTCTATTATCTGTTAGTGGAAATAACATTGATCGAAAACTTAATTGGTTCAATAAAAAACATCGGTATTAATAAAATTAGAGATGAGATTTTAAGTAAAAAAAACCTTGAATATGTAAATATGCAGTGCATATAGAGAATTAGAAGACCTTTGATCTTCTAAAGTGTCGAAGGGTTTAAGTCTCTGCATTTGTACGTCAGTAAATAAAAAGTTTTTCTTCTTCATTGCCATTATAGCCACCACATGTTCTATATTAAAAGCTAACTGAATAAGATATCTATTGTTCACTGGTCTTTTTATTATATCAACTTTCTGAAACTTCTAACAGAAACATGCCCAGTACAACTTTTCGCTTGGTACGTAAAATATCTCCATCAGTAAGGTTGGTTTCTCATGTCTTCGACTCTTCGATCATAGGACATAGGCTTCATGAATCATTGAGGAAGGCCAGTTTTGATCTATTCAAAATAGAGAAAAATATTCGTGATGCATTAACCCTCCCTCCCTCCCCCCAATTAATAGAAGCCCCTCCCTTATTAGAAGTTCATCCTGGAATGAGGAACGTGTATGACGTATTAGAAGCTCCCCTGTTTTTTTAAAAAGATTTTTAAATTTTCGAGATATTTTTTGATTTTAAGGTAAGAATTTGACTGGCTACTATCTAGCTGTGCTGATATCTGGAAATACCGCCGAAAAATCTCTGACAACATACGAAAATCTCGAAAAACCTCTCGAATCACTTTTGCCTGTCATGATCTTGGGAGTTTTCTAGGACATAATAGGAGCTTCCTCCAGAACCATGAGATGATGAATATATTAGAAGCCACCTGGACTTCTATTATGAGGGAGGGAGCTTTACAGCAAAATCTTTGTTCATTGTTTTCCGTGACAGCAGTATTTCTTAAGACCTGTTAAATAAACAAGAATTCGTTGAGAATATTTATTAAAACTGTATTTTTCCTTTCTTATTGTATTGGCTAAGTACTGTTTATAAGGAAATAAATTTTTCCCCGATGTAGACAGGGAGAGAGCTGTGAGACTAAACATAAAACATTCTATTTTGTACTTTTCACTGCTTACATCATAGTTTTTTCGAAAAAAAAATATCATGACTTCTATGATTATTGTCATGTACTCAAGTGGAAAATCTGAATAATATCAACAAATGAAACGTATTCAAAGAAGAAAAAAAATAGTAAACGCAGTCTACATACGAGTTGAACCAGATAGACAAATGTCGATGAATCGAAATAGTAATTTAGATATGTAAATAGACAATGACACTCTTGCAATAAGATAGTAATCTACAGTGTTATCTATAAAATCTCATTCTAATTCAATTTGTCTATTCTACTTAGATTCAATTTCGTCAACACGATCTTATTTCCTATTTTAACTCTATATTTCAATTGGAAATGATGAATGCCAATTCCATTGTTTTGCAATTGGCTTTATGTTCATCCACCATTCACATTCAAGAAATTCTTGGAACTCTATATTTTGGAGGAACAATTATTATGTTAATTGAAAATGGTATACGGGACTTAAAGTATATTTGTAGTCTTATTGAAAATGCTCAAATTACTTTTATCCTTTTGGTTCCTACATTCATCAATTGCTTAAATGAATACTTAAATAATTTACCGGCAATATCTCAATCGTGCCTTCGCACACTGAAAACAATATGTTCAACTGGTAAGTCTATATTCATTTTTTCTTTCAGCTTATTGTTTGATAAACTTATCCGAAATTTTAAAGATTTTAATATTGTATCGAGTATGTTGCGTTTAAGTCTGAATACAAATCATAAACAACGTTTGTGTTCAAACCAGAGCATCAACCAGACTACTTGAAAATGCATATTTACTACTTAGATGAAACCCATTTCTCGAAAAATTTCGGTTGAATAAGTTTTCATGAATGATATTTGACTATAATGAACTTGATTAATAGTGAAGAATAAATATTAATGACATACGCAGGTAATCAAAAATTAAGTAGTATCAATATGAAAAACTTATCACTATAATAGAGAAGCTCGGTAGGTAATGAAATTTTCGCTCCCTTAAACAATTTTTTCAACACTTGAAGCTTGAGTTAGACAAAATTGAATATACCATGAAATCCATATTGTAATGCTGTATTTGAAAAATATCATCAATTTTACACAGAATCATTTTTTTCTTTAGCTTACAGATGAATAAATTCAATTTTCTCATTAGAAATTCTGTTCTATTTCAGGTGAAACACTGAAAAGTAGAACAGTAAAAAATATTATTCGTTATGTTAATCGTGATTGTAAATTCTACAATACCTATTATGATGCCGAATGCAACATGATGGCTACTTTTTATTTAATTGATTCAAATATGTTAATTTCCGAGAATCTAACATCCATACCAATCGGTCAATCAACTCCAAGTTTCCGCTGTATTGTTCTGGATTCTAATCGTCAATTAGTTTCTAGTGGTAAAACAGGCGAGTTGTACATCAATAGTGTTGGTGTATACTATAATGAATCTGACAATATGGATCTAAATAAAAGAATCCTATTTGACATTGATGACATAAGCTATTATAAAACAGGTGATATAGTACAAGTTGATGAACATAATATTCTTCATTTTATTGGCCGCTTAAACAATCAAATTGAATTGTATGGACAAAAGATTCAACTTGAAGACATTGAACATGTGATTATGCAATCGTTGGAAACTATTACGAATTGTATAGTGATTAAAATAATCAATGATAAAAATGCTTGTGAGTGTTTAATTGCTTATATTCAATGTTTAGAAAATTTATTTGATGAAAAAAATTTGAGAATATATTGTTATGCTCATCTTCCATCCTATATGGTACCATCAACATTTATCCGCTTAGAATATTTTCCTTTCAATCGTAATGGAAAAGTCGATCGAAAAATGCTAATGACAATCAAACCAACTATAGAAGAATACATAGATTCTGATTGTCAAATTGAAAATCAGTTATTACAAATTTATAAAGATTTATTAAATGTTAACGAAATTAGTTTGAATGATAACTTGTTTTCATTTGGAGCTCATTCAATACTTATTAATCAAATAATATCGAAAATTCGACAGAATTTAAATATAAATTTATCAATTCAAACGTTTTATACAAAACCAACATTATCGATATTAATAGAACATTGCAAGAATTTATTGGCCGAACAAACGATAGAAGAGCAATCGAATAAACAAAAGATTTTGCCTGAACTAAATAAATACGATCAACCGTCAAGATATGAACCATTTCCTATCACGGAAATGCAACAAGCTTATTTAATAGGACGAAATGGTCATATTGAACTTGGTAATGTTTCCTGCTTCTACTATCAAGAGTATGATTGCCCAAGAAATTTTCATATTGATCGATTTGAACAAGCATTGAATCAAATAATTCAGCGCCATGAAGCATTACGTATAATTTTTCCATCTGAAACCAAGCAACAAATTCTCAAAGATGTACCATACTATACAATTGCTATATTTGATACAAATAATGTCATTTCTATCGATAAACAACTCATTGAACGACGCACTCAATTATCTCATCAAGTTCGTCCTGCAAACCAGTGGCCACTTTTTGATATTCAATTAACTCGGTTCATTATCGACAATGAATATCGATTTCGATTACATATTGGATTTGATCTGCTTATTATTGATCTCTGGAGCATGCATTTAATCCTTTATGAATTAAATCAACTTTATTTTAACTACAATATTACCTTGAAATCACTTAATATTTCATATCGAGATTATATATTAGCCGAATATCAAATGAAACATACGACTATATATACAAATGATAAACAATACTGGATCAATCGTCTAGATTCATTTCCATTAGGTCCTGCACTACCATTACAATGCATGCCGAATGAATTACAGATCCAACGATTCGCACGTTTACAACAAACTTTAGATAAATCATTATGGCAAAGTTTGAAAAAGCGTCTTCATACTCTTCAATTATCACCAGCTGGTTTTCTTACATCAGTCTATGCAATAGTACTTGCTCGTTGGAGCGAAAATAAACATTTTTCTTTAAATTTACCAATATTCTATCGATTATTAGTACATGAACAAGTTAATGAAATAGCGGGCCATTTCACATCGGTAATTCCATTAGAAATTTATTTAAATGATTCAATTATCTTTGATCAATTTGTTCATACTGTTCAAAAACAATTATGGAATGATCTTGAACATATATCTTACAATGGTTTATCATTTATTCGTCAATTAATGCAGACGAAGACCATGAGAAACTTTGTTCTACCTATCGTTTTCACATGTGCAATTGGTACTGATGAGTTTAATCATATGAATCAAACTCCTAACATTCTTTTTGATCAACCAGCAATATATGGTATCATGCAAACTCCACAAATTTTTCTTCATCATCATGTATATGAACATAATAATCAACTATTAATATATTGGGATTATATAGAAAATTTATTTCCATCAGATATGCTCCAGGATATGCAAAATACATTCATTGAATTGTTGCATACACTCGCACTGTCATATGATATGTGGTACAAACCTATTATTCTATCTTTACCATTACTTCAACAGCAGAGACGCGATCTATTTTCAAAAACAGAATGGATGACATCTACAAATGTCAAATTGTTACATACAATGGTTATCGAACAAGCTCAAAGAACACCGGAGTCTTGGGCTGTTCTATCACCACATAGAAATCTTACATACAAACAATTAATGAATCGTGCTCTTTCGTTAGCATATTATTTACATCAACAGGGAGTAAAATCAAATGAATTAATTGCTATTTTAATGGAAAAAGGTTGGGAACAAATTGTTGCATGTTTAGCTATATTATTGGCAGGTGCTGCATATTTACCATTAGATATTGATTCACCCTATGATAGATTATGTACATTACTTGAAGAAGCTGAAGTTAAAATTATTCTTACACAATCTAATTATCAATCGATATTTTCACATTTAATCATTATTCAAGTTGATACATTTCCTAATAATATTTATTCAAGTTCGTTCTTTCCCATCCAGCAACAATTACCAACTGATTTAGCATATGTTATATATACATCAGGTTCAACTGGAAAACCGAAAGGTGTTATGATTAGTCATCAAGCTATTATTAATACAATTCTTGATATAAATTCTCGTTTAGAAATTTCCAATGAAGATAGAATATTCGCACTGTCTCATTTGAATTTTGATTTGTCTGTTTATGATATATTTGGTATGTTAAGTGCTGGTGGTAGTATTGTTATACCTGATCATCAACATTATAAAAATCCTAAACATTGGTATGAATTGTTAATTGAATATCGAGTAACAATATGGAATAGTGTTCCAATGCTAATGCAAATGTTAACTGAACATTTAAAAGAACATCATAGTGAAAATCAATTGCGACATATTTTATTAAGTGGTGATTGGATACCATTATCTTTACCAAAATCGATTGAAATGACTTTTGGTGAACAAATCAGAATGACTAGTTTGGGTGGTGCTACTGAAGCATCAATTTGGTCAATTGCCTATCCAATTCCAAAACAAATACCAACAAATTGGAAATTTATTCCATATGGAATGCCATTAAGAAATCAAAGATATTATGTTTATGATCCATATTTGAATGATTGTCCTGAATGGGTTATAGGTGAATTGTATATTGGAGGAATAGGATTAGCTGATGGTTATTGGAAGGATCAAGTTAAAACGAAAGCTAGTTTTATTATTCATCCTCATACTAATGAACGTCTTTATCGAACAGGTGATTATGGTAGATTTGTACCAAATGGATATATTGAATTTGTTGGAAGAAAAGATTTTCAAATAAAGATCCATGGACATCGAATTGAACTTGAAGAAATTGAATATCATTTAGAACAACATTCAGAAATTCATAAAGCAATTGTTACTGTTGAGAATAAATCTCAACGATTAATAGCATATATCATTCCAGAAAAACATTCTATTCCATATGAAGAATCCGATAGTTTTTCTATTATTGATCCTGTTGAACGTAAATGTTTTATATTAGCTCGACATGGTCTGTTACATCAAGAAGAAATGAAGAGAAGTTATTTACTTAGAAGAAATGAAAAAACTGAAACATTCATTAATTCATATTTTATGAGAAAAAGTTATCGACAATTTACAAATGAAATTATTCAAAAAAATGATATTGAATATATTTTAAGACAATGTTATTGTACAACTAATCAACAAATAAATGACACTAAACATCTATTGAATTATGATAATCTAAGTGAATTTTTATCAGTATTAACATCAATCATTATATCTGATCAAGATTTACCAAAATATCATTATGCTTCTATCGAAAATCTTTATCCAGTTCAAATATATATCGAAATATTTTCAAGAATAAATGATATTTTACCAGGTCTCTATTATCACAATCCAGATAAACATAGTCTTGAATTTATTGACGAATGTATACAAAATCATAATGTTGAAATATGTTTACATCTTGTTGGAAGATCAACAGCAATTGCACCACTTTATGGAAAAAAATTAGGTTCACAATTTTGTACATTAGAATCGGGTTATATTTTAGGTTTGTTACAACATGAAGCATCAAAACATAGATGGACACTATCGAATATTGATCAAAATTCAATTATCAAACAACAAAATTTAAGATTAGAAGACAATGATACATATTACTGTTTTTCAATTCGAACAAACGAATCTGAATTAATAGATTCTAATAATAATGAAAAATACAATTATTATCCAGATTGTTTTGTATATTTTAAATTATCGGATTTGAATAAAGATCAATGGTTTATTTATGACAGACAAAATCACAAACTTACACATTATTCTATAAATTCAACTACAGAAGAATGTCAATCATCATTGTTCTTTCCTAATGATGATGAAACTAAAGCAATTTTTAATAGTTGTCAAGCTGCGATATTTTTTATTGGAAAATCTAATGAACAATTGAATAGTGGCATAATTGCATACTTATTAATGTTATTTGGTTTAGAATTTAATATTGGTATGTGTCCAATTAGTAGTCGAATTAGTTTTCCATCGAAAATTAACAATGCAATCGATGAAATATTGATGTATGATGGATCAAGTAATGACAATAAACTATTACATATGCTTCTTGTTGGAAAAATTGATCAAGAACAGAAATATACACGTACTATATCAACTATTAAATCAATGCCGGATTTTAATCAATTATTAATAACATATTTAAATACGAAACTCCCGACATATATGATACCATCGATTTTTATAACACTTGAAAAATTTCCATTAAATTCAAATGGTAAAGTTGATCGAAAATCATTACCTGAACCAAATTTATTAACTTTGGGTATCCAAGAGAATTTCATAGCTCCTAAGAGTGAATTAGAACAAACTTTAGCATATATTTGGCAAGAGCTATTAGATGTAAATGAGATTAAAAGAAATATACCATCTATTTTAAAGAAAGCTGAAATGGATGTGAGTGATAATCAAAATATAAATGAATTGGTTGCTTTATGTCAAGAATCAAGTCAACCGACTAATTTTAAACTTTCTATTTCAACAAACTTTTTTACTGCCGGTGGTGATTCTCTCCTGTTAATTAAACTATATCAACGATATCAATTACAGTTTGGTTTTGATGATCGAGTATTAGGTATTGGACCATTCTTGCAAAATGCTACAATAGCTGAACATGCAAAGTTACTACAAACAATTAAGTTGAATGAAATGAAGCCTCAAATATGGCAAGCTCTTCATGTTGATGAAGGTACAGAAATAGTTGTTATCATAATCGTTTTTCTCTATTGTATATTCATTTAGGTATTGCATCTTTTGCTCAAGAACGTATTTTTCTCGATGAACAAGTACGATTCGCAAAAGGAACTGCTCCTTACAATGAACTCATAGCTTTTCGAATTCAAAATGGTTCACTTTCGATAGCCCGTCTGCAACGAGCTATTACATCAGTTTTAAACAAACAACAAGTATTGCGTACATGTCTTTTTTTCGATCATAATAGTGGTACTGTAATGCAAAAAGTTCAACAAGATTTGCATGATAATTTTACATTGGAAATGAAAAAGACATTTATTAATGATGACGAACTTTATTCTATTCTATGCGAAATAATTAAAAATCCAACACTGTTTGATATATCAAAGGGACGTGTTTTTCATTGCGAAATTTTACAGTATACATCTGTGAATACATCTAATAACAATGATCAAATCGTTGCATCTGATGTACTTGTATTTGCCTTTCATCATATAGCATTTGATGGTGCTTCGAATCCAATATTTTTCAATGATTTAGCCACCGCCTTTAATATTGATGGAGTACTTCCAGTTAATAACTATTCATTACAATATGTTGACTATTCAATATACGAACGTCAAATGGATATGATGGCATCATATAAATTTTGGCAATCACAATTAAATGGATATGATTTTGAAAACTCCTTAAGATTACCAATTGATCGACATCGCACAACTATTAATAAGCGATCAAGTAATGCTTGTTCTACTAGATTTTCCCTAGAACATGATATCTCAATCTCATTTCTTAAATATGCTTCATCACAGAATGTCACACCATTTCAAGTTGGTCTAGCCACGTTTTACGCTTTTCTATTTAAATTGTGCAACAATCAAAATGATATTTGTATTGCTTATGTCAATGCTAATCGATATAGAGCTGAAATACAAGATCTTGTTGGGATGTTTGTTGCTACTCTTCCCTTTCGTCTTCAACTTGATCCAGATAATTGTTTCGATCATCTTGTCCAACAAATTCGAGATAAATGTTTGTTGATTTTCGAACATTCGCATTATCCACTTCAAAACATATTGGCAAATTCAGATCATCCAGAGTTGACAACGAATTTTCTTGAAGTTGGATTCAATTTCATCACTACTTCTGTTTCAACTGAACGTTTAGAATTGAATGGTGCAACGATTGAACCTTTAACATTACCGGAATCAATTGAAGTGGCTAAATTTGATTTCTTATTAACCTTCTTCTATGATACATCAT
Organism: Macrotrachela quadricornifera; assembly: GCA_022393335.1. Lineage (NCBI taxonomy): Eukaryota > Metazoa > Rotifera > Eurotatoria > Philodinida > Philodinidae > Macrotrachela > Macrotrachela quadricornifera. The sequence goes on from JAJEKB010014264.1 coordinate 9,230, forward strand.
CAAAAAGTGAAGAATTATCTTGTTCGATTGTTTGTTCACAAGATTTATTCGATCAGACAACAGTTACAAAAATAGCATGTCGATTTCAACATCTTCTCTCCCAACTTTTTTCATTGAACACCATAGAAAATCAAATTGACCGATCTCAAACTCCACTTACTAAACTAAGTCTTCTTTTAACTGAAGAAATTAATGAAATGCATCTATTGAATTTTTCTCGATTACAAAATTATGATAAAACAGGTATGTCAACTCATTTGTTTCGTTTTATTATGATCATCTATTGCATACAAGAATCCTATACATATATATATTTCTGGTAATAAAAAACAAATGAATTTGTATTCTTTAATTACTTTCCATATAAAAACATCATTTTTATTTAAAACTATCTCAATAAATATCAGTACTATGAATCTTGTTTGCAATACATTTACAATTACAATTGTTTTTTTTTTCTTTAGCTCCTGCATCTTACGCACAAGCTCGTATATGGCTCGATGAACGAATGCGTTTTGATCCCGTACAACCACAAGTAGCGATTTATAATATGCCTTTTCTGTATTATCTTCGTAATGGTGATCCTCTATCGATTAAAAAACTACATCAAGCACTGCAATTAATTGTTATGAAACATAAAACTCTTCGTACTTCACTTATCTTTGATACTAAAAATAACTTATTAATGCAGCAAATTATAGAGCCAAATAATAATTATAACGAATTATTTACTTTCACAGAGAGTACTATCGAATCAGATGAAGAATTGAATGATATTATCTATGAAGAACGAAAAAATCCGAAGTATTTTGATCTTTGTCGTGGACTAGTTTTTCGATGTCATATTATTCATCGTAAAAGCAATTTAAATAACGGTTTTCTTTGCGAGAGAGACGCAATTATTTTTAATTTTCATCATGCTATGTTCGACTTTCCCTCATTGAACATATTTCATCAAGATTTACATCAAGCATATGTAACTGGTCAACTTTCATGTGAAGATGATTGTTCACTTCGTTACATAGACTGTAAGAAGCATATTTACTGCTTCTCTTTTCATTTGATGTATAATTTTTCTATACTATTTAGATGCTATTATCGAACAGAAAACACCTATGACCGTTGCTAGTACATACTGGCTTGATTCATTGCGAGACTGTGAACTCGATCATCGTTTACCGTTACCATTTGATCGACATCGTGTTTCTCACGAACATCGTACTGGTCGTGGTATTTCAGCATCTTTTAATTTTGGTGAAGATCTTTCACAAGCATTTATTGCACGTACCGAAATGAATAATACAACACTTGAAAATATGGCTCTAGCTAGTTATTATGCTTTCTTGTTCAAGTTGACTGAAGGAGAAAATGATTTATGTATTGGAATGAATACACATGGTCGATATAAAGATGAACTAATGTCAGTTATTGGTATGTTTGTTAATGCAATACCATTACGATGTAAAATCGATCCGAACTGGTCATTTGCTCGACTTGTTAATGAAGTACATCGAATAGCAACGGATAGTTCAACTTATTCTTATTTTCCGCTTCAACGTATTCTTGCTCAGCATCCACTTGTGTCGAAATCTGCTTTCCTTGATACTTCTTTTCAATTCGATTCAGATAAGACTCAGAATACATGTAATGAAATTATCCTTGGTAATGTTCATTTGTTACTTGTACCTTATTCAATTAAAATTGGAAAAGATGAAATTGTAAGCAAGTTTGATTTTTCGCTTAATATTCATCAGGATATCGATACTAAGCAACTGATCTGTGTAATTAATGCTTCGTTTGATCTGTTCGAAATACAAACAATCAATAAAATTGCACAACGATTTCAAACTATGCTGAAACAACTATATGAGTTTAACTATGATTGGATTAAAAAACCAATTTATGAATTATCATTGATATTGCCAGACGAGATTCCCATTATTCAATCTCTAAATGTAGTACCAGATTTGTACACTTCCGGCAAATGTGTACATCATGAATTTGTCTCTCGAGCGGTGGAATTATCACAAAAAGTGGCCATTGATTTCGATGATCAGTTCTTAACGTATAGTGAACTTCTTTACTACTCTCAGCTTTTAGCTATTTATCTGTTAAATAAATATTCCATCAAAGTTGGCGATATTATATGTCAATGTGTAGAACGCAGTCTATCCATGGTAAGTTCATTTAAATTCTTCATAAGCTTACTCATCACGATATATTCTTACATGTTTAGATTATTGGTATGATGTCAATCGAGATAATTGGTGGTGTATATGGCCCATTGTCACCTCGAAATCCTGATCAACGTTTACAAGTGTTAGTAAAACAAACTCGAACTTCACTTGTTCTTGTTCATTCAATGACTCGTGACAAATTTAACGACAGTACTGTCACTGTAGATATTGATTCAATCATTAATTCTCATGAGACAGTCAATACTGCTGATCTTGAGAAACTATTTTTCGTTGCAGTGAAATCCGAATCCATCGCTTCAATTGCTTTTACAAGTGGATCAACTGGAGTACCTAAAGCAGTTAGTATCGAATAATTTTGATAATATTCAGAAATAAAAATAATTTCTATCTGTAGATTGAATTACGACATACAAATCTTACTTCGTGTATTCAATCATTGAAATCTCTTAATATGCTGAGTCAAAAGGACATTATTATACAATTGGCACAATGTTCTTTTGATGCGCATATGCTTGAAATTTTAGGAGCACTTCTGCTTGGTGCTACAGTTGTCATGCTACATCCAAAAGGAAATATGGATATTGTGTATCTTGCTACAATCTTAAGTGAAAAACAAATTAGTTATATGTTTGCTGTGCCAACATTGATGACTAGTCTTTGCGAATTCTTTGATGAAACAAAAAGTACCTATTTATACTCAATGAGATCACTTTGTGTCGGAGGTTCTTAGAATAAAAAATAATATCAGTGATAATAAAAATTAGTTTATATTTGTTTATTTAGGAGATCGGGTTTCTAGCAAGTTAGCAGAACGAATAAAACGTATTGTCAATAGTGATTGTCTGCTATGGAATGGATATGGACCTGCTGAAACAACTATCTTTTGCACTCAATATCAATTCAATTCAACATATCACAAAGATAGCATCCCAATTGGTCGACCACTTCCTAACTATCGATGCCTAATATATGATAAGTTTGATCAACCTGTCATCATTGGTCAACAAGGTGAATTATTAGTAGGAGGTGCAGGTGTTTTTGCTGGTTATCTTGATCGTGATGATTTAACAGCGCAGGTATTAATTGAAATTGATGATGAAATGTACTATCGAACAGGTGATCTTGTTCGAATGAATAATAATGGTTTTATCTATTATATTGGTCGAAAAGATCATCAAATTAAATTACATGGACAACGTATTGAAATAGGTGAAATTGAACGATGTTTACTTGATACTCATATTACAAATTGTGTTGTTATTAAATATGGTGATGATCATTTAATAGCATATGTTCAAGGATCAAATATGAATGAAGAAGATTTACGTTTATATTGTCATTCTCATCTTCCACCATTTATGATTCCTTCAATATTTATTCTACTTGATCGTTTACCATTAAATGCAAATGGAAAAATTGATCGTAAACAACTTCCAATTCCTGATTTTTCTTCATTAGATATTTCAATAAAAAAGAAATATAATGCTCCTAATACTGAAATGGAAAAACATATTTATAATATTTGGTGTGAAATTCTTCAAAATAAAAATAAAAAAATATCAATTACAAGTGGATTTTTTAGTATTGGTGGTCATTCATTACTTTTTATTAAACTTTATCATTATTATCAATCATCATTTCGTTTTGATAATCATATATTACCAATTACATTTTTTCTTCAACAAGCAACGATTAGTGAACATGCTAAATTACTTGAATCAATTAAACATATTAATATTAAACTAAATACATGGCATTCATTACATATGAATGAAAGTAAGTCAATGAACATTAATAAAATAATCTAAGAAAAATAAAAATTCTTTAGGTATTGCATCATTTGCTCAAGAACGTATCTTCCTTGATGAACAAGTTCGTTTCGCAAATAAAGGTGCTGTTTACAATGAATTGGTAGTTTTTATATTGAAGACTGGTAATCTGTCACTCAAACGCCTTCAACAAGCTATGAGATCGGTTTTAGAGAAACATCCTATTCTACGAACTGCTATATTTTTTCAGGAAAATATTAAACACATCGTCATGCAAACTATCATTCATGATCTTCATCAAAATTTCAGATTTGCAACAGAAAAAACCTATGCAAATGATGAAGAACTCAATTTAATTCTAAATAAAATAATTGGAGATCCAACTCTTTTTGATTTATCTGCAGGCCGTGTATGTTATGGGGAAATTATTCGATTTGCATCTGATAAGAGAATAGATGATATCGATATGATCACTGCATCAGATGTTCTTATCATTGGCTTTCATCATTGCGCAATAGATCGTACTTCCCTTCCAATATTCTTCAATGATTTTCGTATGGCCTACAATACTAATAATCCATTAATAGTTGAAAGCAATACATTGCAATACATTGATTATTCATCACATGAACGTCTAATAGATATGACAGCATCAAAAGAATTTTGGCAATTACAACTAAATGGTTATGACTTTGATCGCCATTTATCTTTGCCAGTTGATCGACATCGTTTATCAAAAATGGAAAGAACAAGTACAGCTTGTTCTGTTCATTTTTCACTTGATAAAAATCTTTCTAATTCATTTGTAACATATGCATCATCTCATAATTTAACATTATTTCAACTTGGTCTTTCAACATTTTATGCATTTCTATTTAAATTATGTAATAATCAAATAGATTTATGTGTTACATGTGTTAATGCTAATCGATATCGAGCTGAAATTCAAGATTTAGTTGGAATGTTTGTCACTACTCTTCCATATCGTATACAACTCAATCCTCATGATAATTTTGATGAATTAGTTGAACAAGTTCGAGATAAATGTTTGTCAATTCTTGAACATTCTCATTATCCCCTTCAACATATTCTATCGGATGCTCATCAAGAACAATTATCTACTAATTTCCTTGAAACAATATTTGATTTCATCACTGTTTCTGAAAATGATAGTGACCTTTTTCTAGATGGTGCACATTTACTAGCTAGACCATGGTATAAATCGGTTGTCGCTAAATTTGACTTTATGTTGACTTTTACTCATAATCCATCTTCTACGGATGAAACATTATCTTGTACTTTGGTTTGTTCAGAAGACTTATTCGATCAAACAGGAGTGCAGACTATAAGCGATCGATTTTCATCGTTTTTAAGTAAAATATTTGGCTCTCAGGTAGCCTTATCTACAATGCAATCACTGTCGAATTTATCCATACTATCACCTAATGAGTTGGCAGTTTATCATCAATTGAACAACAACGTAAACTATGAACAAATAAAAGTGAATAGTACCGTCACTCAGTTATTCTCCGAAAAAACTGTGAATTATGGGCAAAAGCTTGCGGTTGAGCTCGATGATCAATATTTGTCGTACAGTGAACTAATGTACAATGCACAAAATCTTGCTTATTATCTGTTACATAAATATTATGTGAAATTGGGAGAATGCATTTGCCAATGTGTAGAACGAAGCTTATCTATGGTGAGTAGCTTTCGAAAATCTTTATAATTAAGTATGTTTTATGACGAAATTAACCTTGATTGACATTTTATCATCAGCTATCTTTATTAGAGGAGAAGAAAAGCGAATTGTAGTGAATCGCAAATGAAAGACTAGCAATGAACTATTACTAAAAATGAGTTACATTGATAAAAGAGTGAACTTTAAATAGATAACAGAGATGCCCATCACGGCTGAAGATTTGCCACTGCCGCGCCGTGATCTTAGAAAAGCAAAGCTACCGTGATGCGGTATGACACGGACTAGCCGCTTTCTTTAGCCTTACAAGGTTTATCTCTACACATTACGTTTATTCTTAAGGTCATTGGTATCATGGCCATAGAAATGATTGGTGCTGTTTATTGTCCATTATCACCTGAAAATCCCGACCAACGTCTACACTCATTAGCAGAACAAACTCATTCTCGTATTGTTCTTGTTCATTCAGTGACGCGCGACAGATTTGGTGACCGTATTATCACAATAGACATTGATACAACTCTCAACCACGAAGATTTCGTAAATGAAAATATCTCTAGTCGAACATTATTTCCCATGGTTACACCGGACTGTGTTGCGGCTATCATCTTCACAAGTGGATCCACTGGAGTACCTAAAGCGGTCAGTATATAATCATATCTTACAATATTCACATAGAAAAATAATCTCGATTTGTTATAGGTTCAATTACGACATACAAACCTTACTTCTTGTATTCAAGCTTTAGATTATCTTCATATACTTACTCCACAAGATACAATTTTACAACTCGCACAATGTTCATTTGATGCTCATATATTGGAAATTTTAGCATCATTACAACTTGGTGCTACAATTATTATGCTTCATCCAAAAGGAAATATGGATATGATGTACCTTTCTACAATCCTAAATGAGAAACAAGTTAGTTATATGGTTGCTGTACCAACATTAATTAACACTTTTTGTGATTTCTGTGATGAAACAAAAATTTCTCATTTCTATTCAATGAAATCTGTTTGTGTTGGAGGTTTGTAAAATAAAAAATTTTTCATTGTAAATCATTCTATCAATATAATTACATCTTTCATATCATAGGAGATATTGTTTCGCCCAAATTAATCGAACGAATGAAATATACTATAAGTAACGATTCTTTAATATGGCACATCTACGGTCCAGCTGAAGCTACTATTTTTTCCACTTATTATCAAATAAATTCAACAAATAATACAAATATCATTCCTATTGGATATCCACTTCCCAATTATCAATGTTTAATTCATGATGAACTTGGACAATTAGTATGTATTGGTCAACAAGGTGAATTATTAGTAGGAGGTGCAGGCGTTTTTGCTGGTTATCTTGATCGTGATGATTTAACAGCGCAGGTATTAATTGAAATCGATGATGAAATGTACTATCGAACAGGTGATCTTGTTCGAATGAATAA
>JAJEKB010014265.1:0-46818 GCA_022393335.1 Macrotrachela quadricornifera
GAGATACGGAGGTATACCGAACGGATAAGGTGGTCGACTTCACCCCATTTCACGACGACACGATACAACTGGTCGACTTCACTACACTTCACGATACTTCACCATACGTCACGAACTTTATCGTGATCAGCCATAACGGAGACCAAGGATTTAAAGCAACAGCAACAACAGGCCAAAGAAAGGGCAGAGCGAGCGGTAAATCGGATGGCGAAGAAAGAACAGACCGAAGACACACAACAAACGGGCAGGGACAACGATCATAATGGTGAGAACAACTTATTTGACAACCATCAATTTGTCAACAAAAAATTGATGTCTATGACGCAGCATCCAATTCAAGGTGCGGCCAAATTCTCGGCCAAATCAACAAAAGATGCTAAAGAATGGCTCGAAGATTTAGCCTTCCGATTCGCAGCAATCGACATCGACATGACCAGCGGGTGGAAGAAAATCTACCTTTACCTCGACGAACAAGCAGCAAAGTGGTGGCGAGACAACCAGGACAATCTTAAAGACTGGACCAGCTTTCGAAAAGCCTTCGAAGAAGAATATAGTCCATCTCCTGCGTCAATTCGGGCAACTGCGGCGAAGGACATGGCAGATCGCAAGCAAGCCAAGGATGAGTCTCTTACAGCCTACTACCAAGACAAGATCAAACTCATCAAAATATATGAAACAAACATGCCCGAGGCTCAACAGCTTGAGTGGCTTCGAGCAGGAATGTGGCACACCACACTCGAAGAATGCCTCAAACAAACCATTACTTCCACCAAGGGTTTGAAGGAATATGCCACAGAACTCGAGGCAAAACAGAACTTGTTGGCGAAAATTAAAGCGGAGCAAGAACAAGAAGAGCATATAGCAAAATTGGTGCAAAAAGCTTTGCAGATTGGCGAACAACCGCGATACGTGGCTCCGCATCAGCGCAACCTGGGTGGTTACACAGACAATAGATCGAACCGCAATGATCAATGGGCAACTCAACAGCCATCTGATCGGTATAACCGCTGCTACAAATGCGGCACACCAGGGCACATGGCCCGTGACTGCTATGCTTATCAACCAAAAAACTTGCAGGGGGAATGAATGGTGGTTCTATTCCCTCACATCACCTCCACCAATCACTCATCATTATTACGGCCAACGTCAACGGCAGTAAGCTTCAAGCAATGGTGGACACAGGTGCCACGGCCACATTTATTAAAGCGGAAATACTACATAACATCCAACATCGTCACATCACCCCAACACAAACACGAACAACTTTAGCTGACGGACACTCTGCTCTTGTAATCCTGGGAAGAGTGTATCTATTAGTGAAAATAAATCATGTACCTACATATGTAAAAGCTTTTGTGGCAGAAAACCTGACGGCCGACATGATCCTGGGCATGGACTGGTGCTCAAAGAACAACATCGAAATTTACACCAAACAAAAAAAGGTGGTCGTGTGGCACCATCGTTTGGGCAAAACAACAACGTACTTCAACGAGCAAGCCTCAGTGGACGTCGAGCTCGCAGACATGCTGTGCCTACAACCTTACGAAGAAAAAATTGTCCGAGTCACTGTGCCACTATCATCAGCGCAGCTCGTGTGCTTCGAACCAAACACTAGGGAGTGTGCAAAAAGAGCCATTGCAAGTTACACGGCCGTATTAACAGTCGACAAGTATTCATCCCACGTATTGTTATTCAATCGAACAAACTTACCTAACACCATCAGGAAGGGGACAAAATTAGGTTCGATCTTCTTTATATCGGACCAAACACACACACACTGCCTATCTGATAACGCAAGACAGCATATTGGTATGATCAACACGGACAACAGAATCACATCACAACCGAATGAAGTCGATGCGGTGATCGAGAAGCTAACCAAACATATTACCAACCAACACGATCGACTCGAATTCCTCGATATTCTCCATCGGTCTCGCAATACGTTCGACATATCAAAAGCTACCCAAGCCCAAATTACTATCCACCATACTATTCCAACAGCCGAGGCTCGGCCGACAAGTGTTCGCCCATTTTACAAGACGCCTCAACAAAGAGAAGTTCTTCACAAAGAGGTGAGGCAATTACTTCACGACAATGTCATTCGTGAATCCACATCACCATGGGCATCGCCTGTAATGCTTAAGAAGAAACCAGATGGTACATATCGATTTCTCGTCGATTTTCGACGCCTGAATGCCGTCACCAAGAAGGATGCTTATCCACAACCCACCACAGAAGAATTACTTAATCGTCTGGCAGGACACCGCTTCTTCACCAAACTCGATCTCAAGTCAGGGTACTTTCAAATACCCATATCCGAGGCCGACAAGGAGAAGACAGCATTTATCACGCAAGACGGATTATACGAATTCAATGTGCTAGCACAGGGCCTGATGAACGCACCACCCACCTTTCAACGAGTGATGAACAACCTGATCGCCACTGGACGGTGGAATTATGTTGTCGTTTACTTGGACGACATCTTGATCTTCTCCGACACAATAACTCAGCACAAGAAACACGTGGCCGAAGTACTGTCGATTCTTCAGAATGCCCGTTTTCGAGTATCACCATCCAAATGTGTCATTGCTGTGCAAAAGATCGAATTCCTCAGCCACATCATTACGAGTAACGGTATCGAACCATCACCAGACAAAATTCAGGCCATCTTGGATATTCCATCTCCAAAGACACTAGCCCAAGCAAACAGATTCATCGGTAAGATTGGCTATTATCGAAAGTTCGTGAAGGACTTCGCAAAGATCGCTGCTCCGATTCACAAGGTGACAAATAAAACGGGCTCGAAGAAGGGTGAATTTTATTGGGCCGACGAACAACAAATGGCATTCGAGAAGTTCAAGGAAATACTAACTACACCACCATTATTTCTCAACTTCCCTGACAAGTCAACCACGTTCATTTTATCTACAGATGCAAGCAAGGTACGAGTTGGCGGTGTCCTCAAGCAAATGGTCAAAGGAGATCTCAAGGTCAACTACTACCTATCACGACTTCTGTCACAAACAGAGAGTCGTTACAGCACAACAGAACGAGAAGCCTTGGCAATCATGTGGTGTCTTGACAAGCTGCGGTATTATATTGGCGATTCACTTGTGACCATCGATACCGACCATAAACCACTAGTCAACTTTCATAAAAAGTTGAACTTTGGAAACAAGCGCGTCGACAGTTACCTTCTCAAAATGCAAGACATGCTGCCCCAGATCGTGGAAATTAAATACAAGCCGGGCAAGGAGAACAATGATGCTGACTACATGACAAGGCAAGATGACCAGGGTCGTGACGAGAAGGAAGACTGGCCGGAGGGAACAATGACATGGGATGACGAGGTAGTGGGACTCGTTTCTACACGATCAAAAACGAAACAACAACGGCTGTTATTACCGGCAAACCACACTCCAGTACTCAGCACACCATCAATGGCATACACTCCGACCACGACAACTTCAACAACCACATTCATTGACCTCACTCATAACCGGCTTCGACAGGCACAAAAAGAAGACAGTGATATCAGTGCCATAGTCAAGCAACTAGCCGACGGAAAAAGTACCGATGGATTTTGTTTTCAAGACAACATACTCTTTCGATTGATCCAAAAGAAAGGAAGCGGCACATTATCCAAAGTCCCGTATCTACCTGCATCACTGGTATCAACTGCTCTCGGTGCGTTTCATGATCATCCATTGAGTGGGCACTTTGGAACGATGAGAACCTTTACCAAACTCAAGGCTCGATATTGGTGGCCACACATGCGATATGCCGTCGAACAACACATCGGATCGTGTGACCAGTGTGCTCGCCACAACATCCGACGAACCAAGGAGGACGGTCATCTAAAGAACATCCATCCACCCGACGACGTCTTTCAAATCGTACACATGGATTTCTGGGGTCCAATGCCGGCATCCAACGATGGCAACCGCTATGTGCTCGTGCTTACAGACAATCTCTCAAAGTATGTCATCGCAGAAGCCTATCCAGACTGCACTGCAAAGACAGCAGCAAAATTTTTCGTGGAGAAGTACATTCTAGTACATGGAGCACCAGAACGTCTCATCACAGATAATGGCCTTCACTTCAACAACGCCCTAATGAAAACCATTACACAGACAATCAACATTAAGCATGCTTTCTCAGCATCTTACCATCCACAAACGAATGGTCAAGTTGAACGCTTCAACGCGACGTTTGCAGCACAGTTGGCCAAGTACTGCAACAACGAGAAGAGCGACTGGGACGTCTTTCTACAACAAGTGGTAAACGCCTACAACACCGGTGTTCATGCGACAACGGGCTTCGCCCCTTACGAACTAGCATTCGGTCGCAAATTTAGAAGTCCATTTGATCCAACGTCCTCCATAGTGAAGCTGCCACGTGCAGACGATTTCTACAAGTACCTCCAACGATCAAGAAAGCTGATCATCAAGGCCGCGAGCGAGAATATTCGACAGCAACAATACCTGTCGAAACAACGTTACGACACCAATCGAAAAGACATCACCTACAATATCGGTGATCTGGTCTATGTTAAGGTGTGCATCAATCGCCATAAACTGGACCAACGATGGATGGGGCCATTCGAGATCATTCAACGATACGGTGATCAGAACTACCTGGTGGGGGAACAAGGTACGGCAAGAACGGACCGATGTCATGTCAGTCAACTACGACCGGTATTAGAACGGCAGAACGTGGCGTCATCGACAGTATAGGTGAGTTAAGTATGAACCTCTTGTTAATAAGTATACTCTCCGACAAATCGGATGACATCGGGGTGGCGACGATGTACACTCACCATTATCAACAACGTATTGCGTCAACAAGATGGTTAACAAACATCGACGGTATGGCAACGACGATCGTTCAACGAAAGGACTTGGTCTCGATCATCGACATCGATCAACAACAGAACCAGCCCATCACCTAGGGATTTCGCCCTTGACTACAACCATCTGTCGATCTCACGAAGCCCTAGGCTGTTTCTTTTCTCTCTCGTTTTTTACTTGTTGAATTTTGTTTTTTCGCTCTTCTTATTTCTATATTTCTGTTTTCTGTTCCGTCGCTGCTGATGCGCGGGACGCGCATCTTGTTTGTTGGGGGGAAGTGTTATGATCTTCACCTTCGGTTAGATCATTTCATCACTTCCTATGTCCATCTTCTTTCTCTTTCCTCTTAGTCTTCAGTGACTTTTGATATACGTCAAAAGTACATTTCTCTTTCTGTTCTTCTGAGACAGGTCAAAAGTACATATACATATGTCTTTTGATCTATCCTCTCTCTCTCTCACTTTCTCTTCTGTTTGAGATTCCACCAGGTGTTTTGTACTATCTTTATGTTCATGATCTATCCTCTCTCTCTCACTTTCTTTTATGTTCGATATTCCACCAGGTGTTTTGTACTATCTTTGTGTTCATGATCTATCTTCATTCTCTCTCTCTCACTCTCTCTCTTGCGCCTATATATATCTTCGCTTTTCGTGTTGTTAGTGAGTTATATTTGTGTAGTTGTTATTGGACTTATATATACACGACGAGGATATATAGATCATCACAATGTAGAGAACGGAAAGAAACATGTAAATCTGTAGAGGATGATATATATCATCCTCTAACAGAATGCTCCTTAATCAGCAAACTTACTCTTATATAGAGTGTACATAATTTAGAGGAGAAAGACGCGCTATGCAAAATTAGTCTGATATTCAATTGTACATTGAAGGATGGAACGATCCGATTTCACTTACAACGCACAAGTTGTATTGTTTCAGGCGTAATTCACGGCCCAACAGGCTTAAAATTGGCTGAAATGAAGCCGATTTCGACAATGGACAAAAATAAACTTTACAGTAGAGCAAAACAAACATTGCCATGATGAGCAGCGATGTGGAAAACCTATAAAGGCATCGTGTGGGAACGTGTATCGAACAAAAAAGCATGCTTTCCGGGCCGAAAACCTTGTTTTTCACAGGTTTCGCTGTAGGAGCTGTAGCATTCGAACGGAACGTCGTAGAAAGCTGCGGTTTGGGTAGAAATGTAGAGAAGACTCTTGCGCATCAAATGCATTTGTCCAAAACAAAAATCCATCATGTCTTCTATCTTTAGCATACCTGGCTTGCAAAGGTTTGCCTGAAACCCCCCCTCAGGCTTATGGGAAAAAATTTTTTTCACATATCTTTACGTGCCCCGATCTTGGCTATGGAACAAAAAAAACCCGACCTCAATAGTTGTTACTATTTTCGAGTTATTCAACTTACAATCACTCGCCTTCTATTTTGAAATGGATAGTAGTTACACACAATACGGGAGAAAGAATTTCACTTTGGAAGTCCATTGTTCATATATATAAAGAGTGTTCCAGAAGTTCTGAAATGTTTTTTAAAAATTATCATTTTCATATTTATTATAAGCGAATTTTTTTGAAATTATTATAGATTGTGGGACCTACCCAGCACTACACTACCACAAAGTTTCAAGTTTATATCTCGTCTTGAAATGGTGAGAAACTGTACCAATATTGTGATGAAATTTTTTCAAAATTTTTCGACAGCTAAATATTATGTGAATATAACAGGAAAGTTACTATTTCCAAGGCATTTTCGAAAAGGTATCATGCGCTAGTTTCCACAATCTCGTCATCATGTAGTTTATTATCATCAAAATAAGATATATAAATCGAAGAAAATTAATCTTATTAACAATAATTCTATACTTGACGACCAACTTTATTGATAAATAATTTTAATCTTTCTGGAATTTTATCTATCACCCGTTAACATAAAGACACACTAAATTCCTTCCATTCGCTTCTAATATCATTTAGAGTGTAAGTTGTAGAAGCACACCGTGATTGAAATTTCTACCTTGCCCAAGGGTCTCATCAGACGATTTAATTTATGGTGAGCAGAATATCTTGTAATGATCAGTAGATTATAAGTTAGACATCCACATCTTTTTACCTTTACATTTTCAAAAGGAACAGGAAAATGATTTGAATCATTTTAGAGGTTATAAAAAACTAAAGTAATTTGAATATGAATTTAGTTGCTAGTGATTTCATTTTTTTCCAAAATATGTTTAAGCAAAGAAAAAGGTCTCAGACAATCGTCTGTTACGTATGAAAAATTGCGTAATGTTATATAAGTAATGAGAGGATATGTTTTTACTACTGTGGCTGTTGATTCAGATGTTTGGTTTTTATAGGTGTTTTTCATCTTGTTGTTCGACTTTGTTGTTTGCTGTATCTAAGGTGCTACCGTTTGACGGTTGGCTGTTGCTGTTTCTTGGTAATAATTGTCGGGGATGATTGAGATGAATATTATTATTAATCATAATGTGGATTCGTTTTGGTTGGCTGTCCGTATTACATTGAAAAACTATAAAAAAAGGAAGAATATCTATGTATCAGGCAAAGCTGGGACTTCGTCAAAATTAAACTTAATTTTAAAATATTATTTTTGGTGATGTGATTTTTAAAAGATGTAAAACAAATAATTTCATTTTTTATTATTGTTGTAGAGTTTTCATTCAGTAAAATTTTATTTTAATTGACACATTTAAAAATAAAAATAAAAGTCAAATAATAGATAAAATAAAAGAATATCATGTCTTTCGAAAGTTATTACAATTTGTATTTAATAAAATAGAATTATAGCTTGATCCGATACATTGATTGACACATAATCTATTCAAACAAAATAATCATTAGTTGTAGTGAATCAATAAAAAAAATAGATGTATTACCATTGTAATTATTAGTTTTTCAGTTACGAATTCGAATACGCTTGTTAACAACACTCTGTGAAATTTCCTTTATCTATATAATAATAAATATTAGAGTAAATGAAATAATCTTAAATTTAATCATTTACCTTTTCATTCCATATAGTTGCATTAACTGCAGCTGTTTCATTTTTTATTTTTAAAGATCGTCGTTTTGAAGGTGTATCATTATGTCAAGACTCAGCTATTATGGTTTCTCTATCTATCGGTACAATTCCTCCCACATCTATGATTAATAGAAAAGATCTTATTAGTCTTTTTAATGGCTACATATATTTTAATGATAAATTTTGTATATAGACAATTTTTTATTCTCATTACGAAGACTATACAGTGTAACAGGTATTTGAATGTTTGTTTAGTCATTTTAATAAATTATGTATAATGAACATTATTCTTAAATGAATAACTGTAGGTCTTTTGTTAATTTCTTTGTTATAACCTTCTTTTTTCTTCTTTTTTAAAATTATATTGATTATTTGACTTATTCTATAATGTAGTACTCAAATTATTCTCGTCCTTACTAGCTTTAAAGTATGCAGTGAAAAGCAAAGAAAATAGTAAATTAGAAATATTAAGTTTATTATCGTTCAAATATCAAAAATCTTGAATAAGGACAATAATAATCATTGTTATTTAATATCATTCAAAAAGAAAATACACGATTTCATGTCAGATATTTAATTAAAGATCACTATTTTTATTTTTATTTCTATTTCTATGAAGAGAAATTAGAATAAAGAGAGATCATATTCTCCATTAAAAATTACCTAGATCTAATAAATAAAATAATATTGAAAATCGAACGTCAAAACTATGTAAAAAGTCATACTTATCTCATAAAAATCCTCCAAAGATGTCCTCCAGCACAAGCCATTTCTGAATATCCCACGCTAATAGTTTTTATAGGATTGTAGTCCAAAGAGAGTACTTCCAACCTCTAAAAACCATCTCCCAAATTAATCCATATCTTGCAAGAAAACTTATCTTGAAAACCCTCTTATCAAAAAATTTTTTCAGAAGATTCTGCTGGTCAACTAGAACAACATAGAGGGCTGAAATTTTTAGAGAAGACATCTTTCAGTGGCCTATCTACAGTAAAAATTTTAGACTTTTATCTTATTTTAATGGAAAGTTATAAGGGATTACATTCCTCAAAAAAACTGTGCTATCAAATGAGTCATAAAATGGCAATAGTAGGATTTGGCAAGGTATATGTCTGTACAAAAATTTTAGCTTAATCGGCCCAGCCATCTTCGAAATATAGTCACATTACAACACTCCATTGGTCGATATTGTGTTTTTCGTAAAATACTTATAAAATAACAAGACTTGAATATTTTTTAAAACAACTTCTCTCTACAACATATTTTTGATTAAAAAGAATCTGACGACCTTGATTGAGCAGATTAGTTCGTGGTTTATATGGTCTAGCTCATATATCATGTAATTCTTACTTACATAGAAATATTGTAAAGGTGTACCATGAATAAATGCACCAATTAATGAAGTGATGAGTACACTATGAACAGAAACAAAAAGTCGAATAACACGTTCCTAACCGTATATTGTACGGCAAAAAACGGCCGTAATACCGCGCATATGAAACGAGTCAAATACAATAAAAAAAACGATCGCTTACGGCGAGGTGTGATTGACCTGGGTATTACCTTCTGCAAGGATGGCTGTAATTGATCTACATCATCCTTGCAGAAGAACAACCATACGAAACGTATAATAATACGTAATAAATAAATGATTAAGACAGTAATGATCGAGGATAAACGAGTAAAATGATTGACATATGTATTAAATATTTCATTTAAAGTATTGTTTTTCATAAATAATGTTTCATTTAAGATATTCTTTTTTACTTTGATCATGTGCTTCTTAGATAAAGTAAATTCGAGAGTAATACATGAAATTGCAATAATCTAGAAAAAAAAAGAAATTATATATGTAATTACTAATTCAAATGTTTTAAAACATTTTTCAATTATTTTTGCACTTGATTTGGAGATTGTTTTTTCTTTGTCAATTCTATATTGAATAGTACTGAAACATTCATATATCGTTATTTGTATTCGATTAGACATTTTTTATCTACGAATTATAAAACAATTATTTATATTTTTGATGAAAAATTGATTCGTTGAGAATGAACTATACATTTAAGATTAAAATAATAAAAATTAAATAAAACAAAGAAAGAGAGATTATTGGATTGGTTATGCAAAGAAATCTTCTTACATGTGTAATTATAGAATTTCATAGAAGACGCTTTATGTTGGAATATTTTTACTTTAATCATAATGTCCTTACTCTCACATAGTGTTGTACATGTAAATTACACCAATCAGTGAGACGACATGATTATAAAATAAAAATGTATCTAGAAATCCTCGCATCGTTTTTTTTTGTTTGAAGATTTTCATTTTTTAGTCAAATGTTCATTTTTTCTTCATATCAACGAAAACATTATGAACAATGTCTTGTAACAACAATTTATAATCATTAATGAAAAGACTTTGATGTTCAAGATAATATAGGTTTAAATTTAATCATCCATGATAAATATGTTAATAAGGATTAAAAATTATAAAATACGTTTGAAAGTTGTAAAATTTAAAGTATAAAATTCAAATATAAATGCACATTTATATTTAGAGCCATTTGTTGAATACATAACTTCAATTTTAGATAAACTTTAAACTTATAAGAAATTAATTCTTTTTTTTTATTTAACTTACAATTATCTCTTGATTAAAGCTATATACGTGTACACACTAAAAATCAATGTTTCGCAATCTCAATGGAGAAAATGTGTCGTCCGTAGAATGTGTCGTATATATATTTCTTTCGTTCTGTCTGCTGACTGTTCATTCACCTTATTGTTTCAAACATACGGCTATATATAAACAACGTGATTGAACGTACAAAACTTGCATATTTACGTCTTAGTTATTTTTTTACAGTTATTCCTGGATTATTTATTTGTTGAAAATACGCCATTCTTGACCAATGATCGAGAGAGAATTACCATTAAGTGGTCTGATGGAGATTGGATCACTTCAAGGATGGACAGATTCTACAATTTGACCTCCTTGAATTTTCAACATGGCAATAGTTAAATCGAAAAATATATGAATCATATGCTTTTGAGAAAAAAATTCAAATTTTGCTATATGGTAGATTTGAACCATGCTTTCAAAATGTGTCGGATGTGCCGAGCAAGAATGTGTCGTACATTGTGTTGCAAAATGCGACACGTGCGACACATTTTATTTTAGTGTCCATTCGCATAACAACTTCTCTTAGATCTTTCAATTTCATTTCTTTGTCGTCAAATAACAATACTGATACAGTAACGACTCGTTATCATGTAATTCGTTTGCGCCTCTAACAGATATCATCAGAATAACTAAAACTATGATTGGATCAAATACTGATTGGTCTCATATCGATCATTTAATAGATACTTATAACAAGTGAGTAAGTGCTACATCAGTGCACCAAATTATGCTTAAAGCTTCTTAAAACAACTGCTGATGGTTCTAAAGTAGCACTTCCCTTTCACAAAAGCAAATACGGAATACAACTGAATTTCTAAAAACATTCATTGCACAGAATTCAATAAATAATACAGATTACATATATGTTGTAAAAGATTTTCCAATATCCTTGATAAACCTTAGGAAAAATCAAGTTTCATTTTGATAGTCGATCGAAAATTATCGAAATATACAAAGTAATTTATTTGTGTCACAATTGACACTTTGAATAGTCATATATGTTAGAAATACAATATCATTGTTGTAGTGCTAATGAAAAATCTCGAGGTAATCATTTCAACAACTAAGAATCGAGAGGGTGGATATTTATTCTTTCCATAGTAGGATTCTAAGAAAATGATTAATAAGGACGGTACTGACCGTGATAAAGACATAGATTAACTGGCATTGGACTTCACCCAACGAATATATCCTTTTAACTTCATTTGAAATTTATTTTTTGTTCAATTATCCCATAGAAATAAATAATTTGGGTATTTGAATGATTAGTTTTGTGTCTGCAATCTCAATCTCCGAATTTTTGATGATTACCAAAAACTCACTTCAACCATATAAAATTTAGTCTGAACTTTTCGCAATTTTTTTTCAAAAATAGTTTGATGATAGTTGCAATAAGGATCGTGGGTCAAAGATTATGATGCATAGAGTAAATATCGAACAGGCAACATTGGGATCAATAAATAAAATTTCGGTTTCTCTCACGAGATAGATGAATCTGTTTTTCTGAATAGAATTCATTTATAACTTCGATAATTTATTGTTTCGGTCTTCGAAAATCAAGAAGAGGAGAATAAAAAGTCATGTTAATTATTGAAATGAAATTCCTAGTGAAAATGAGAAAGTCCCTCATTTCAAATTCAATTGAAAAGCGCAAACTTTCCTAATTCCGCATCATCTTGAGTTACTTTGATTCTATCTGGTTTTCGAATACCAAACACCTGTTCCAGTTTGTTATATGCGGATTCCTCATGACCAGTAAATATTAAGCAATTCTGATTGAATCCAAGTTTTCGCACTTGATACAGTAGTCGAGCACCAGCTGTACTCGGAGAAGACTCGTTAGTTCGCTTCATATCCGTCACGATGCGAAATGTATCGCTACTTTTAAGTCGTTCTCCAAATTCTGAGCGAAGGAATGCTAGTGCTGATTCTGTGTTCGACTTCGGGATGAAGTGAACATTCACATAGGTTCCTTGCGTACTCGCTTTTTCCATGTGTCGTTTATTTTCCCAACTTTCATCAAATATATTGTCATCAACCCACAGTATGACATATTTACAAAAGCCCAGTTCAATCTAAAGAAGTTAAATAGATTTATCAGTGAGGTATTATAGGCGATGACTTACCTGTCTCAAATATATTTTGTTCTTCCTGATCTGTCTATCATATGTAACGTTGCATACGAGAAAAGACGAATGAGGAAGAAAAAGAACTTCATCTTCTTGATCAGCACAATTCGAAAAATATCGTATACTTCGACCAGTTAGCGACCAAATAATGAAAACGCTATTACGTTCAGTAAAATGTGACATATCTTGTCCACCCTTATCTGAACTACTGAACTGGAGCCAGGTCACGATTTCACCAGACTTATAGTCAGCTAGATCCTCTTCTTCCAATTGAATGTATCGTACCACTTCACCCCAGTAGAAATCAATATGAGAGAGACCTTTAACAAGATAATATAAGATCATAGCTGCTCTACCGCCAACTTTGGCCTGATCTACATACAATTGGTCTTGCTTGACTAATCGTCTGGCAACAGTAGTTGCGTCTAAATTGAGCGCTGCACTATATCCACCTGTATAGAATGCAATGGCAAAACTGTATGCCCTCGCATCATCTTCAGGAACATCGCGTTGTACGAAATACTGATATGTTTCATCACTTTTCGCATGATGCATGTCGATGTCTTCTTGCCTGTCATACTTCTTACATGCTTCGATTAAGTTTTGAAACGAGGGACTTCTTCCTTCTCGCATCATTTGTTCTAATGCTGGCCCAAAATCATCCTCAATCACGGCAAAATCCTCACGTTGTTCGATGAGTTGAAGTGCATTTTGATAGAGACGAGCATTCTCAAGGTAATTCTCAACAACTTCAGAGCCATGATATTGGGAGTTTGGTAATTTCTCAAAGTTAGGTATATGACCGACCGAGTGTAAGTACATTCTTTGTTTTAGCTTATATTGTTTATTTCCGAAATTTCTCTTAGCTACTTGAGCTTGTTGAAGTACATCCATATGACTATGACGGCATTGCATGCGCTGTGCCTCGGATTCTGCCATAACAAATACTTTTTTCTTTTCCTTTTGCTTTTGACCAAAAGATGCCATGGTTAATTTTTTTTCTATAAAAAGAGGATTGAGAGAGTATATGACACTGACTTCATTTAGAAAGACTGGCACAAGCGACTAATCGAAGATGATGATAAAGGTGAAATGAGTGGGTGTAACTAAGCCACTTCTTAACCTTAAGAAACTGAATTAATTTCATGCGCATGACTAGTTATAAGAATGGTTATCAGAAGTTAAGCATTCTTCTAATAGACAAGCAATATTTGGCGAAATTAAAATATAACAGTTTCGATAGTAATTCCGACCGAAACGCACTCAACAGAGAAAACTGTCACCGCAATTTCTGACAGGATTAAAAATGTGAAACACAATGTACTTATTCTTACTAATTATTTCAAAGCCGTGTTTGATGTATTTCGGGTATACTCGGCCATTATTCTTTATTTTGAAGCATTGAACTGCAATACGGCAATACTCTAAAGATATTTCATCTAGATATAGCTTATACATGAGCTCTGATAGGTGGTCTCGGAGACGCATGTCACCGTAAATGGCAGGTTCCAAACTGCATTCCACATGCTACATAAAAGCCTCAAAAGGCCATCCATCTCGATCTGTGACGGCTTATAATATTCTGTCCGTCGTGGTCTGCGATGCTTTCTTAGCCTGTCGATCACGGCCTGCGATGCTATCTTGCCCTATTGGTCACGGTCTGTGAGGGGCGGGGGCCCAACTTTCTACCATTAAACACTTTAACACTCTCTTTCAAATCGTGTTTCAAAAAAACTCCTTCTATACCACCCAGGCAGTAAAAATCAATAAAATAACGGTATTAAAAACTCAAACTGTCTCCTTAAAAAGAAAGTTTGCAAGCGTCACCATCTTCAAATTCTCAAATTTTTACACAAAAATCTTTTTCGTTTGAAAACGTACGGTGCGCACATGTAAAAAATCCAGGACTATCTCAATTTTCGTTTGAAAGCTACATATTCCGATGTATCTGACTACGCTGATTCTGAATATCACCTTATTGTTTCAATTCGATTAAATTTTTGTAGAGAAATTCTCAAAATATGGTAAGCATAAAAAAAGACGAAAAATTTCAGTCATTGGCAGAAAACTTGTAACTTCGACTGTTTGCATTCACTTTAAATCTCTGAATTTCATATATTCGGATTTATGATGGAAAACTGAATCTAGTTATGTGCTTTTAAGTCACTAAAAGCAAAAGAACCTCTGTCACGAAGCTTCGACAAGATTAAGCACTCGATGTAATGAGTTACTTATCTTGTAGACCTATCTACTTCCTCATTTTGAAACTTGACTTTGATCATCATACGTCATTCGAACCGCTTTTTGGAGCTGAACCGAAGTATGCATCGCTTTTTTTTCTAACACGGTTTCATTATTGAGAATACATATTTTTTTTTCCAATGATAGGCGTCAATATGGGGCTTCGGCTCATATATATTGATTTGCTCAACCAAAACTCAATTAAACTGCTACACGAATAGCATATTTGAAGTCAGAACCAAAAACTGAGTCGAATAACACATGTTTCACTAAAAAATAGTTTTCGTCAAAATTTCGCCTTGAACAGACTAGAAGCAAAATTTTCGAAAAACGAGCTGTAGAAGTGCACAGGACAAAATTTTGACGAAAATTACTTTTAGTGAAATATTTGTTATTCCTCTCAGTTTTTGATTCTGATTTCGAATATGGTATTCATATAACATTGTAATTGAGTTTTGGTTGAGCAAATCAATATATATGAGCCGAAGCCCCATGTTGACGCCTATCATTGGAAAAAGAAATATGTATTCTCAATAATGAAACCGTGTTAGAAAAAAAAGCGATGCATACTTTGGTTCAGCTCCAAAAAGCGGTTCGAATGACGTATGATGATCAAAGTCAAGTTTCAAAACGAGGAAGTAGATAGGTCTACAAGATAAGTAACTCATTACATCGAGTGCTTAATCTTGTCGAAACTTCGTGATAGAGGTTCTTTTGCTTTTAGTGACTTAAAAGCACATAATTAGATTCAGTTTTCCATCATGAATCCGAATATATGAAATTCAGAGGTTTAAAGTGAATGCAAACAGTCGAAGTTACAAGTTTTCTGCCAATAACTGAAATTTTTCGTTTTTTTTCATTCTCACCATATTTTGAGAATTTCTCTACAAAGATTTAATCGAATTGACACAATAAGGTGATATTCAGAATCAGTGTAGTCAGAAACATCGGAATATGTAGCTTTCAAACGAAAATTGAGATAGTCCTGGATCTTTTTACATGTGCGTACGTTGAAAACTGCATATTTTAACGCGTCATCATGCGTATTTTTATCGTATTTAACTGACTGGGCATCACTTACTTTGCGGCAAAGAAAAAGTGAATCAAATAGAATCGCACTATCAGCCAACACTATTTGTCTTAAAAGGAAAGCAAAAAGCATTTTTTTTTTCTTTCTTCCTCATGTTTACGAGTCTGTCGACGCAAATCAATCCTCTCCAAACAACACGAAATGTAGAATTTGATTCGCAGTATAAATGAATCTGATATGTATCAAAACAAGCCGAAAATAACTATTAAAAAAATCGTGATCAGAAGCTGCATGGGACAGTAAAAAAAATTTAATCGGTCTGAACTGAAATACGTCACCGCCGTTGAAACAACAGATAAGAGATAAGGGGAAACATACGAGCGAATAAGACAAGTTACTACAGTCCATTTAAAAAAAAAAGGCGAGTGGGTATTTTTTAAGACCCCTCCCACTAGAGATGTATCGAGCCCGAGACCGAACCGAGACTCTCGGTCTCAGTTACAGGTATACTCATATTAAGCACTAAATATTGGCTATCTGGATATTAGGAGTATCACTTTAACTTTACTTTAACAGTTAAAGTTACAGTACCGCACTTTCAAACTTTGACTTCGATTTTTCAAAGTCAAAGTGAGTTGCTGATGCGAAGGCTGGCCACACACCTGTATTTGGAACCTTTATCATGGTTCCGGAACTTTTGAAACTTTCCAGCTAATCTATTCTGAAGACACATTACAAGAACAAACTTTCTCTTTTTGTATATACTTATTCAAAAAATCAATCTTGCAACAACTTATTAAACTTCTAGTAAAATTGCATCATTCACTTTATATCAAAAAAATTCTCTAACGAAACTATTTTATCGAAAGAAACCATCTTAAATAACATAATGAATATTCTAAGTATCTATAATAGACAAAAAGTCTTCTAGTGGAACTATCTTATCGAAAGGAACTATTTTAAAGATTAAACATTATATATATAGATTATTATGGAATCACTATTAGATGATTCAAAGAAAATGTCGAATAGGATATTTATCAAATATAAAAAAAAATGTATCGTATCTTCGAAGCGATTATAAAGTCGAGCTAGAATTTCCAACCAAGGGTTTCCAAACGTATAATTTGTGCACAAATTCAGAAAAGATTAATCAACTAGATTTGAATTTGAAAAATTCACGGATTGGGTTCGGGTCCGAAAAAAAATTAACTGGACGGGTTCGGATCCAGAAAAGAACTTAATCGGTCGAATTCGGACCCAATAAACTTTTATCATTCAGATTCGGATCCGGGTCCGGATCCAAAAAGCTCGGACCCAACGGGCTCTAATCCTCGCTATCATGAACGATGTTTTATGTCGTGTCAAACAAACTGATCGACAAGTAAAAAAAAGCACTTATCCGATTGGACAATGCAGGTTGTTATCATTTGGCAAACACGTTTGTGTCAGCCAATCAAATATTAGAGAACACTTATATAGCAATCAAATGAATTGACTTCTGTGATCCACAGGGTGACAAAGATCCTTGCAATTGTTATGCTGCCGTTATTAAATTAAATTTTCGCAGATATTTAAATGAAAAATATAACGTGACCACAGTTTCTGAGTTTGTCGAAGCACGCCATTTATAGAAAAGGGCCAAAGGTGTTTTTGTACTTGACTGCCGAACCGAAAATAATGAATTAAAAAATAGTACGAAGTGTATGATCAAGTAGATAACGAACCACTATAATTTCGAGTATCAAAGTCAAGGTGTTTTAGTACATCGCTCATGGAACATGGGTTCCGGTCTTTTAATACCGTAATCACAGTTGAATCGTGATCAACCCGTTTTTAATCTCGTAGCTGGTAAAACCAAAGAGTTTGTTCATGAGTAAGTAGAAACAAAAAAAGAGACATCGTGATGAAATCATGGATGTCGACAAATGTGATGCGCAAGAAGACGTTCCTAGTCCATTCTCCCTTATGAAATCCTCGGGGAGTCCCCTATTAAAACTCTCCGGGGATTCCCGACACAGACTCACCGGGGGTTTAAGGAAGAGTTCCGAGGAAATCTCCAGGGATTTTTCAGGGAATGACTTGAAAAGTCAACATTGAGTCTCTCCTTCTCAAGGGGAGGTTCTAAAGTCATGATCAACTGTCGTTCCTTCAACCTACTTACCTATCTGCCTTCCCAATTATCTATCTATCTCTCTAAAAAAAACAAGTCCCTAGGGAGTCTTTAACTTACTTTAAAATCCCTAAAAATGAGGGATTCCTCGGGGATTTCATAAGGGAGAATGGACTAGGGGTATCATTACAAAACTGTAATAAGCAAAAGAATATAGATGTATACGATGTTGAGCTGGATTACACTGCGGAGTTTATAAAATTTGGAAACTATATCAATCATACACTAGTTGGTAAACATCGATGCACTGTTGAAAAATCTTTATTGAAAGATACAGCTATGAAAATGTATCATTCGAAATTAGAAGAATTTGAAAATCGACGATTAATATCTATTGATATGAGCTTAACGGATGTAATCGACGATGAAACGAGATTACTTGCTCAAGGTTAGGTTCTGCTCTTACGCAAAGTGAACACAGATTTTTCTGATAAACAGCACGAATACCTCGAAAAGAAATTCTGGGAAAACGTTTTCGGTGTAACGCATTGGAAACTGAAAGACGTGGTATTCGATCAGCAGTGGGCAGATTTCCAAAAAAGAAAATTTCTAAAGTTACTGACATTTCTTCTATTTTTCCAGGTAGAGATCCTCAAATCTAAACTTATTTTATCATATCTACACCGTATAAACATGAAAATTACGAGAATTTCTTGATAATTACCGAAATTTTTTCTTTTTTTGAGGTAGGGTTCCTGAAATCTATACTTATTTTATCATATCTATACCTTATAAATATAGAAATTAGGGAAATTTCCTGGCAATTTCCGAAATTACTTGAAATTTTTCTAATTTTTTGGAGTACAGATCCTCAAACATACACTTTTTTGTTTATGTGCCTATGACATAATGATGGAAATTTCCTGGTAATTTTCATAATTTCTTGATAATTTGTTTTGTGATATATTTGGGGTTTGTGAAAGGGCGTGGAAATTTATGAATATTCGACGAAATTTCTTTGCTTTAATGGTAAGTATAGAAATTTTTCGGAAATTTCTTCTCACACGGATTGATGCCTTTTATAAGTATATTAAAATTTTGCTATTTTCGGAAATTTCCTTTTTTGGAAATCTGAACATACCTCAGAAGGACTCAATCTGTCTTACACTAATCATAGTTACATCACTACATTTTATTTATGTACAGATGATAATAAGCAAAAGTATATAATGAAATAAAAAGTTAGTTTCAACACTAATATATATATGAAATAGTTCAAGTAGAAGAATATTCATAGTCATTCATTATATATGTCAATTGTAGCCAGGGGCGGCGGAACGTTTTCAAATGGGGTAAGGCTCAGTCAAAACTTATTTGCTATCTTAACCAAACTTTTTTTCATCATTTTATTATAGAAGTAAGAATATTTTTAATAAGCCCAATTGAACTATTTATTTGTGTTGTAGTTATCAAAAATTGTGTACTGTTTTGCTACTTTCTTCGCCAAAGGAGTTCTCAATCATTATAGAAACATAAATTTTTTAAAAAAATATATAGGTGGGATGTATTTTTGTTATATGTGGTTGAATTTTACTTTCAGATGCTATACGAGATGAAAAACAAAACACTTTTTTTTCCAGTGGCGGATCCAGGGGAAAGAGGGTACGGTCGCATCTCCATTGAGCGAAAAATATTTATTCTTTTCTAGCATAAGTGATTCTTTTTGGTTCTCCACATTCCTCTAGTAAGTTCTCTAGATCCGCCACTGTTTTTTTTTCGAGTCTGAATAGATAAGAAATCAGTTTAAAATCTCGTTTTGAATTGAGATTACATTTTGCTTTTTGTCTATGAAACTCACTTTAGAAAACGTTAGCCAAAGATAATTAACCCTTTTAATATCGCATGTCATCTACGAGATGACATACAGAACGAAAAAGGATTATTTTGCGTTCTTTCGTCTTTTTAGACGACGAATATAATATAATATGTTCAAAGGAAAACCGATTCGTATGACTGTGAATAATGAATCTAGATTTGGAACACATATGATTGTGATTGCTGAACACAAGAGAGAGAGAGAGATATTATATTATCTTTTCTCCTACTCGTGCAGATCGCAAAACATGTCGGGATTGAAAGAGTTAATAAACCACTTTTTTGGCATGAACGCTTGTCTATTATAATCGAAATTAGTTCGTCTTCTTCTACAGGATAGTATGATATTGAGGAACTACGACAGTGAAGCTCAAATTTCGAAATAAGTGGTGCATTTTGAACAAATGAACGTGATAATGATGAGTTTATTAATTGTGGAGACGATTCGATAGTACTTGTAGGTGATGATTTATCAGAACTACAACGAGAGCAAGATTTATGTTCAGGCTCATTACTTGAACATGTGGGGGGACCAATGAGATCAACTAAAGCAAGTTCTTCTGTCGAATCAGATGTTGTTTGATCTTTTGCTTTTTTCGTAATATATTCAAGGATTGATCTAGCAGGTCATTTCATTGTTATTCATAGGTTAGACTCTAAAATAATGGTATTCATACTATACTCGAAAGAGAGTATTTTTTCTGATACATATACTTTTATTAATTTCAATCACATTTTCACCAGAGAAACAAGAAGAATATTGTCGTAACCTTCTTTCATTCCAACAAATTTATAATGTTGAGTGCGTGCAAAGAATAGGAGAATTTAAAATTTAAATAAGTATTAAATTTTTTTCAGACTACATTGATTTAATATTTTTCTCAAACGAATTTTGTTAAAGTTTTAACATTACAAATATATTTTAATCAATAAAATCGAGTAGGTCATAATATCACAAAAGAGAATAGATCTGGTGAGCTCTGTCTAATTCTGTTCTGTCACCTTTTAATCATAAAATCTTGCGATTGGTTTAGGTTACATACCATTTTGTGTAAATAAGATAAAAGATATCGCCTAGAATCACAATGACATAGCTGATTAGCTTCACTGTCATCTCAATTCTCTTAGTTTTTTTACATCCAAAAATAGATACAAACACACAAAAAGAACCAATCTTTGTATTTAAAGAGGTTTCTTCTTGACAATAAAGTTGAATCTCAATGAGTTTATGCACCAAATTTCTTATTTGGATAAGGCTGAGCCTTACCTGTCCTAATCCAGGCAAGGCTCGAGCCTTACCCAGCCTACAGGCTCCGCCGCCTGTGATTGTAGCTGATATCACTAGCTTTGTTGTTGAGGATTCATAGCATAATTCATCAAATCCTATAGATGAAAATATAGAAATCAAGAATACAGATTAAATAGAACTTACAATCAAAAATAGAGCACCAATGACGAGCATTTTCATCTTGACATCAAGATTCATTGGAACTACAACAATTAAATTCAACATCATCAATATTCTTTCTACTTGAAAATCTTAATATTCAATATGAACAAAAAATTGAAATACCAAAAGTCATCACTTTGATTCATATAATCAGTTTTTTTTAAGAATTTCACTCATGATATTATTTGAAAGTTCATTTAGGATTGAATTGTTCTCTTTATATTGTAATACTTACCATTCATGGTAAATAAATCGCCACTTGTAAAAGCTTCTTTGCAGAAGCTAGAATATCTTTTATTGATGGCACCAATTTCCGTTGTTCTATCACTACCGAGTAACTAAAAATTGAAAATACAATATCGACTGAGATTTACTATTCGAAAATCTAATTGATAGTGAATGTATATCAAACAACAGGAAATGTTTTCCTATTAAAGATATTTTGATACACTATATTGCGATTCTAATACTTTGAAACACTAAACTCAAGCACAACTGAGATTTAGATTACGATTTACTCAATCTTGATCAATCTCGATTTCGGCTGATTCGATTGTAACGAAAATAAATTTTATCAGTTTCTTTCGAAAAAAGCGAATTTGAAGATAAATATAAATTATTGTTTTCCAATGGAAAGATACATGAGTACCTCTATTCAAGACCGAAAGCTTTAGTCTCAATACATGCTTAGCGGTGCCTAGACGCACTGATCGATCTAATAAATGTCTTCATAAGACACTAAAGTAGTGTTGAGAGCTTCGAATCATAGAAATATTTTCAGGCACATTAGTACATACAGTAAATTTATTTTCACAACAACAAGAATAAGGTCCATCACAAATACAACATGGACCAATGATTGTTAATGTAGGATGTCCTTGTGCATCTTTAATGACATAGTTCATACGCCAACTACTACCTCTAAACAAAACAAAGAGAGAGATTTAGTGAACAAATATTGATAATTGAATTGAAATAATTTTACTCTTGTTTGACTGTGCCAATAACATTGCCTGGCGGCGATTCGACAGCGACTTCTTGCATACATGATGGACAACTTCCACACCAACAACATCCCGAACAACATACAAATTCACGACGTACTTGCATAACTTCCTGATTTATTCAATAAAAATAATCAACAAACAGAATTGACGGAATAATTTTTTTTATTCTCACTTGATTGTTATTATCAAGAATATGAAGAAGAAATCCTCTTGTACTCGCACACCAGTAACGTTGACAACATGTAGATTCTTTAATAAAACTATGATCAAATCAAATAATTCTTAACAACTCAAATGTTATACCTTCATGAGCAGTAAATATTTGTTCACCTCTTGGACTGAAAATGGCATATCTTCCTTTCATTGCAAAGCCACAAAAAGCTAAAATCATAATATAAAAAAAATTCAATCATCAATGAAATCATTTCAATTAACCTTCCCACCATGAAAACATATGTTTCACAGATAAACTATCAATTGTTTTCAAATATTCGACACCAGCACTCATATTATTCAGTGGTATGAATCCGGATTGTGCTTCTTGTTGAGCCATATATTTATCGTTTCTTCGATCCATTTATGTAGAATGATCTGAAAAAATTGATACAACATTTTATCATCTTGCTTCACTTTTTTCGTTATGGATGCAATTGATATCGTTTGATGAAATAATATAAAAGAAAATTTCATTCATTTTGACATTTATTTCAAGCAACCAATCATTAAAGATGGATTTTGCTCGTCAATGGCTTACTTTCGTAATGTCATAAAAAAGAACACGTCAGTGAAGGAGAAAGAAAATATTTTTCAATTGATTCTGTCAAATAAAATTCATTACATATATATTTTTATATATTCTTTCGTTTAGCAGAAGGACAGAAAATTATATAAAAGCCGATGGCAAATACAGAATTAAACGAGCACATCGAAAGCATGATCTGGTTTGTTGGTGTCTTTTTCTAGTTAATATTTTTTGCTTTACTAATAAAGAAACAGAACGAACCTTGAAAAAAAAACAAGTTTTGTCTCTTTTCTTCTTTCGGCACAATCCAACAGAATAGTAATAAATTAAATTTCATCGTTTGATTTGGTGACAGAATTCCACGCAACTGCACTTGTTTAGGACAGCTTTTATTAATCTATAGATAAAATTGTCATGTGTAAAGGGAAGAGAATTTAGGGGACAATTTGGTAATATTCATTTGCTGAAATACTTTCAATGAATCCTGGTTATCAGTGTAAACTATAAGCGAAACATGTTTGTATATCATTTGATGCCGAATTGAAGTTTGTCACACTTTAAACGCTCAAAATATGACATATTTTGGTTGAGATCTGATAGACTGATATCAGTCACCATACAGATGAATTCACTTTTTCAGAAACTTTGTCAGTCCTGTGAGCAGCATAACTGACCAACAACACAACAGTTTGAGACACAACTTTTATCAAATACTTCTTATTAGTTGTTTTATGTTTCGTCGACGAATGGCAGACATTGTTCATGCTGCGTTAGTTGCGACGTGAACAGCGTTAGCATACAAATAAGTTGCTCAAAAATTTTATCATGATGTCAAATGAATAATTAAAATAATTTAATTGAAAGACACCGTACTAAGAATGACTCTTAAGAAGAATCATCTAATTTTATTTCACTAGTTCACGAAGTTCTATACTTTTGACAAATAAGAATATCTACAATAGATATATTTTATTGAACACAAATATTGAGACAAAAAGGATCACATAAGCAGGATGATATCGAATCCATATATTTTGATAACTGATTAAGTGTGATATTTTGTCTCGGATGTACTCTCTGATATTGAACAAATAATTATTAATAGGAAGGGATCGTTTTTACTTATGTAGACGTTGCATAGCTTTTAAGCCTGGTAGAATGAATTTCCAGGTTTTATAATGATAAATGACATAGTAGAAAATAGTTTTGATTTAAACTATTGTATGTTGAACGTGTTAAGATATTAAATGATTTTATTTATAAACAAAATGATTTACAGGTCATTCCATTTATTTTGAAATGATTTCGATCGACTTTTATTCATCAGTGACTTATCAAAACTTGATGATTTTCATATCAAGCGTCGTTATATATACTGCAGATGTTGTTATAATATTCTTTGTTTGGATAAATAATTGATGGAATAATCTTTATATTTGATGAAACAGGAAGAATTATTTGAAATGCATTATTATGTATCAAAAAGGATCATTAAAAAACGTCTCTAAAAAGTTTCTGCAATATATCACTTATAGATGAAAAACAGTTTCGTGGTATTTTGTTAATAATTACAAGATATTGCATTAGTAATAGTACGATTTTTCATATTATTCTTGATATCAGTAATGCAAAAGAACGTGAAAAGAACCTTAGTAGATTGTTGATATTCATCAATCATTGAAAAGAAATGGTCTTAGCATTCAGAATGTGTTATATCAACTTTATGATATGACTTAGAAAACAATGTTAGGACCGATAATAATGCATTTCAAATAACTCTTCCTGTTTCATCAAATATAAAGACTACTCCATCAAAAGATATTTTATGTACACTTCATCATCATTCGATCTGCTACTATCAAACATTTGTTTATCTAAACAAAGAATATGAAATGGTCTACAAGCATCGTATACAATGTCATCATATTCTGAAATTTTAACTTACAAAATTCTTTAAATTAGACTATTTAGAAGGTTTCTTTATTTGCTGATACTTCAATTATGCAGTATTACATAAAAGTTTCTAGCCTGTAGGTTTGGAATATTATTCAAGGAAAATTCTGTCCTTATAAACTAATTTCTCACAATATTAATTTGTTGAATTTGTTTTATAATATTTGATTAGTGCAGTACAAAATATTTTATAATCATCTGGGTAATCAGTTTTTTATATATTATGCGTTCATATAATCTTCCTTTCAAATGTCCATCGCTGACTGTCCTTGCTTCTCCTTCTTTCGTCGTTCAATTCTTCCTAATGCATTATTTGTTTTTGTTTCGTAGACAGCTTGTGTTGCTAAAGCGAGACCAATTGGTGGTATGTTCGCATAAATTGCTTCATATTCTCCATCTCTCACCTTGTATGTTTCATGCCAAATTCCATTTACACCTTCAAATCGATCATTTTTCATATATTCTAACATTACCTTAACATGAGTACCCATAAGTCTTGGCCGAAATACACATAGACACACTGCACTGTTCAAGTTCTTATATGATATCTACATGTTCTCAACATAATTGAACAATATAATTTTTGTATGTGTCCATCGTTGTAAAGATTCAAAATCACGCCAGTATTGTACAGATAAAGTTTTACTCTTTCGATCGTTCGTCCCGATGTACATGTCTCCTCCCATGTAACCTAGAGTTGGATCTGATTCCAATTCGTCTACCATGTTTCGAAACGCAGTGGCCACTTTCAAAAATGATTTCGTGAAAGGATTTGCTCCATTTGGTCGGATGCCAATGAGAAAAACCACGAAATCTCCATCACATCGTGCACTGTATGGTGTACGAATGATATCCTTGACATAGGGAGTTGGCAGGTAATTGTAGTATCGCAATATCTGCTTGATAACAAGATAGATGAGAAAGACGATCGATAGAACACTGATGGCAATTGTTGGCAAAATGAGTGAAATCAAAAGACCGATACCGATAAGATGGTAAGGGCTAAGAAAAGAAAGTGGTATGATATATTTATTAAAACCATAGTTCGATTTCTTCAAATAAGATGCGATTGGAATGGTGTTATCGCAGTTTTTCTCGGTAGCAGAAGAATGCTCCATAAGGGTGTTTTTATCAAAAGGACACGAAGATGCCATTATTTAATAAATGTTTTATTCAACTATGGTGTGCATGCCTTATCTACTGCTCTTATCAAGACATGTGTCCACTTTTTGTATTCTCTTCGTCACTCAATATTCTGACGATGCATATCTCATACATATACTGTTTGTTGAGTGACGTCATCGTTTTTTTCGTTTTCTTATCAAAGCATTCGAAAAATACGTCGTATGATTCCGTCTGTGCTGCCACGATACATTTGAAATCAACAAAACATCTTATTAGATGACTTCAATATTTTGACAATAAACTTTAATTGATATCAAACGATTCACAAACTAATTTGTAACATTTATATTCAAAGTTAAATCTTGTAGTCTTGCAATATATCCTTCATATGATAGCATATGAGAAAACAAAATATTGATATATAAATATTTTAAAGCTCTTTTCCCTTTAGGAAATCTGATTTTTCGAAAGAACAAGAGTGTATAAGAGGACAAATCCTTCCACTAGTATTTTTGCCAAGCAATGTTATTGAATCATATATTAACTGACATAGTCAAAGAAGAAATCACGTGCTCTGTGTCCAAGTAAATAAGAAAAGTACAACGAACATAATAATTTATTCTGAATGCTTTACGAAAAAGTATTACAAGACTGTTATGTTTCCTTGCATTTATTCTTAAATGATCTCAACCAATAAATTGTTTAATTGATAAAACAACGAGAATAGTATGTAGTGGCGACATGTCGAATCCCTTTTTTGTCTTTCTTATGGTTGAACACCAAGGGAAAAGACAGATTGTCAAGACTTCGGATCCCTCTAAATACAATCGAAATTCTTTAAATCTCTGAAATACGATAACTTCTATAAGGCTATCCATAATTCGTCAAGGGCTGTCCTATAGGGGTATCCTTAACTGGGAATGTGACAGCTCCATATAGAAAAAAATCTTGAGATACGAAATCCATTTCAGGTTTTGTATCTCATGGCTTTTTTCAGTGCAGTTCAGTTCGCTCAACTAAGTTTTCTAGAGTTATGCAATAGGTGCTGTGATGCTTCTAATGTTGAATCGATCTTTCACTTACTCTTCCAATACTAGGTCTTTTCTATCACTATATATGTAATCAACAGAATGGAATACAATCGCCCAGGAGAGTAGTGTAAGAGTTCAAGAGGAACTCAAAGTTGATTGAAAGTTGTCAAAGACAATTTTCTCGATATAATACTAATTGTGAACTAAATCCATTCAATCAAATGATTCAGTTATGTCAAGTTAAGAAAAACAGTTCATTTTTATTTCTCAAGAGAAAATTCAAGTACACGACTCTTGCGTTACCTGTTATACCAGTATTTCGTACCATGTTCAGCTCCAGCTAATTGATGGCGTACGATTAGCGTTCTTCTCACAGTTTTGGGTTCTCTAGCTAAAAACCCTTGAAAATCTATGATGACTAACGTCAGACATCTCGTGAACAGTTGGTGGTATTCAACATCTCTCGAGTTTATAGTCCATTTCATTTCAAACTGAATTTTAAAATAAAAAGTCATAACAACTCCTTCTAAACAAACCGATTACCCTATACTACAGTACTACCTAGCCTCATTTAATCTCCCCTAGTTCCGCATATTTTTACCAAGGCCCGCTTAGTCTTCTCGCCCTCACTCATCCTTTCAACCTCAACTTAGAAAAATAGGCCATTGTGTGATTTTTCTATGCTATTTGACCATATTTCAACAAATATCATTATCTTTTTTATTATGATATGCATTGATTGTATTGATACTAATTCTGAAAAAATTCTACTAATTAAGTTTTGAATAACCTTTCATAGAAACAAGATAAAGAACTGTGGTTTTCACGATTGGAAAGAGGAGACAAAGACCCATCGAGCTATATATTCCTCGGTTTCCTAATTTAATTTTTGTAAGGTTTTAAATTGATCTTTCTAAAAACAAACATATCTCATAAGTGGTTTACATTAATTTTTCGATTATCAAGTATAATGTCGAGCTATTAATTGAAGATTTACAAATTACAGAAGGTCATAATGAATAATATGCATTTTAGTTGAGCCTCCAATACGATTATCTAGCAAAGGCTGTTAAGAAGTTCACTTTTATGCTTTTTTTCCTTCTTTCATAAAAAAAACACATTTTTTCGACATTTAGAAAATTGAAGAAAATACTTCAAAAATCAATATTATGAAAGTCTAAGATACATAATTTGATGTATCTCCATTTCCTCTTTCCAACGGTGAAAACTACAATTGTCTATCGTATTTCTTGAAAAACTTCTTCAAAAAAAACACTCACTATCATTCATAGAACTCATATACTCAAATAAAATAGATCTTATCAAAATTTCATTACTGTAATATTAGTGAATATATGATCAAATGGCATATAAAAATAAACCATTGTGTTCTCTATCCAATAATATATAAAGAATGTTTCCTGAAGCTTTCCTAGCCGAGCTTCTTGTAACATGTGTTATGGACACATCGTGATGTCTGTGCAGGGTCAATAATGGATAAAAAAAATCGACTAGAATAATTTATATTACACGGAGCAGAAACTTAGGTGAATATATTCAAAAAGATAAAAAATGTATGTTCTTAACTTTTTCTTTAATTTTGATACAATATGAGGTATAGGTGGTAATAGTTCATCATCTACTTGTTGGAAAAATACGTTGTTTCTGAATGATATTGGTTGAATGGTGGTGTCTATGTCATCTTAAGACTCATCAAGTTTATGATTGTATTTATTCTGAACAAATAAATCATGCTATTTTTACCTGTTCACATTCGCCAAATAACAAAGGAATTATCGATGATTCAAGTCATCGTTGGTAGGGTTTAGTTGAATATTTGATTATTCGTGGAGATTGACTTTGTTCATTAACAATTTATAATTTTACTAGTATTTCAATTGAAAATATCTTATTGAAAAATTCGTCATACAGATGTAGATGCACGTAGGAATCCAAATATTAATTAATATGATTCAATCAAAAAAAAGATAAAGACGCAATAAAATGTAAAATTAAGAAGCGAAAATATGTCTGAAAGAAATTCATTGTATATGATTCGCTAGAGAATTTTTTATTTTATAAAATAAGCAAGTTTTATAACCTAAGATAAATTCTTTTTGTCAAATAATATTTTATTTCAATTCATCTGACTATACAATTCATTCTATATTAAGTAATGAAGTACATTAAGATTGAAACTGTTAGAAAGTCGCTGATAATTTTATCTAAAAGGTCTAAAAAAATAATCTTTACGCTATACGTCTATTCAATGATTTATTGATTATTTCTTTACAATAGTAGATGTCATTGTAATATTATAATATTTTTCTACTTATATCATAATAAATTTGTTAATTGTATAATCATCAATATCAAACTACTTTCTATGATCAGATTTCGGTTGAAAATCGTTTTCAATTTTATATGACAGTGATTTTCAAATCAACATGTTTGATATATGATTTGAAACTCAAATAATCTTTAATTATTCCGTACATAATTGATTTAAAGATGGCACAGAATTTGGAGATTTATTGTATCGATCGATATTTTCACTCAGTTTTATTGAATATAATTCTATGAGCATATTTGATTACAGCGAAATAATATTATAGAAATAAACACCGGATCACAGTACAATCACAGTTAAAGTTTAATTGCTTTACAATTGCTAAACGAGAGGACATCGCTGAGATTCTCATTTTGTTGCTATTTTAATCTAAATTACTGAAGAAATCAAAAAAATTAGTTTGCTTCTCTCGGATAAACAATAATAAAAACAACTGACCTCAGATTTGAATTCGCGATCCCTAAAACTGTTTAGTCTCTCATTTAGTTTGATAAAATATCATTCCAAATACATATTCTCTCTGTTGTAGTAGAATGAATTATGAATGAAAGTTCAATGAAAACTGTTTTTTATACGGTTTGTCTGTGCTTAAGTCTTTGTTCTAGAATGTGATCAATTATGAATAAAAAAGAACTACTAATAATTAGTTGACATCAGCTGAGTGAATTATACAATGCAATTAATGCAGCACAGTTTCATTTATTTGTGCCTTAACAACCGTAGTTTCTGACAGGTCTTTATTTCGATCATTGCGATGCAGTTGTTAAACAAATAGCGATATGGCTCGTTTTTACGATTGTAAGTTACTCTATTTTTTATCAACACTAGTTAAATGATCCTATATGCGCTGCGTAAAAGATATGAATATGATTCAGTTACTTTATTTTTTGATAAATATGATGTGATGAGATATCAATGACACTAATAAACAAAAAAATAAAACATAAGATATGACAAATATTTATTTTATTTTCTTTGTTTTGATCCTCTATAAATACGAATACATTTTTCATTTATTATTCTATATAGAACGATTGAAATTAAAGAAAACGAAAACATGTTCTATTCGACATTAATTGTTGTCATTACTCTTCTTATCATTGGTTTAAATGGTAAATCAATAAAATCAGTAAAAAATGAACCCGACCGATGTTGTGTACCAAAACAATTTAGTGCACAAATAAGTACATCAAATGGAGTACAATTACCAGATGGTAAAACAGCAGGTTCATATGTAAGTCATATTAGTTTAAATAAATGCTTTCATTCGAAATGATTTATAAATTTAAAAAAAGGGATATTATAATTTTTCATATGATTCATATCTTGGTATGGTTGGAATGAAAGGTGTTTCATTTTCAATACCAGATCAACAAAAATCAAATTTATGGATTATTGAAAATTCAAATGATGGACAAATTTATACAATTGATCTTGATTCAAAAAAATGTTATAAATCAACTATGCCAATTAAACCACTTTCTTGTATTCCAGGTAAATTAATTTCTAATATTCATTATTTATAATTCACTTTTAATTTGATTTCCATCTAGATACAGCAACTTATTTACATTCATTTACATATGGATATGATGATAAACAAATTATTGGTGATACATGGTTTGTTAAAATTGATAACATGATTAATTATGCAACAGTTAGTGGTGATGGTCGTTGTATTCCATTGACTGGAAATGTTTTTCTTACAGATCCTCGTAAGAAAATATTTATTTAAGAAATTAATTTATTTATATATGTATAAACGTTTTAGCTGTAATGACTTCAATGACAACAACAGATTATTCACCAAAGATTGATGATCCAAGTATATTTGATATACCAGCAGAATGTCAAAATCTGAATTAATTTTTAATTATTCTCTCAAAAAACGAACATGATATTATTTTTTTCTTTTATCTAATAAAAAGTTCAAATGAAATGCAAAATACTTTAATTAACTTTGTAATATTTGTGATAAACAGACACGAAGTAACTGATACATGTCAATTTAATATTAATGAGATCAAATATTGATAGAATATAGATTGAAAATTTAATTATAATTTCGATATCTAGTCAATAAGGAAAATCGTATTGATAGTATTCTGCTTAAGTTTTTTGGATCATTGGTTGTAAGTAAAAACAGAGTTTCATAAATGCAAGTGAAATCATCAATTTGACCGGTAGACATCACAAGGCAACAGATTAAATATCTATTTTCAAGGATTATAGAGTATATTTTGAAGCTGATATAATACCGTAATACGATATGTGTAAATCTACACGAATATGATTATCATAAATTATTTCAAATTATTCGATTACAAGTATATTATCAAATTTCATTTTGTAACATGAAATTAATTGCTAATATTCTACTCAAAACAAAAACATTTTATCCATATTTCAATTATGAACATTGCTTGTTTTAATCTGAATCAATCTTTATTATTCTCCCAGTTATGTTATATACACATATTATAATATTAATCGATCATATACTCTTACAAATTACTTATAGGAAAAAAACAAAGAATTATTTCTTTTGTAGAAAATTTTGAAATGATAATCTTGATTTATTTGATCGTTTTAGTGATTGCTGAGTCAATTAAGCTATCAAAATGAGACTCTTTTAGTTTTATTTTTTTCAATAGAAAATAGTAAGATTTTATAAAAGTTAATATATAGTTTTGAAATGTTAAAAAATCTGTTTATTAGAATTTTTTAGATGAATCATTTCAATCGATTTTGATAGATTCTAAACAAGTATAATAATAACATCTTCATTCCACTTAGATCTCGAAAGAACATAAGATAGATTAGTTTAGATTTTAAAATGTTTTTTTGCATCTACTCCAAGTATTTTCGTTTGAAAGAGCATGTCACAGTGCATTATCAATTAGCGTACTGTTTTTTAAACTCTTATATTTTAAGTAAAAAAAACGACTGACAAGTTTAACCACTCGAATAACTTTCAAAAAATAGCGCTCGAATTATAAACTTTGCTTTTCAATATTCTTATAACAAAAATTTCATTGATGCTGCAGTTTTTAACACTCTTTCAAACAAAGCATTATTTGACTTTATATCGTACTATGGTAGAATGTCGAAAGTCATTGCATGAAAAAAGACATGCAGTAAGATTGTTATGTCTCTAGTCACATATCAGGAATGAAGATATTTATTAATTATCTTTGCGTAGACATATTTATTTTAGAAGTATATAATATAAATGGATGATGAATACTTATTATTTGTTGAACTATTTCAATGTTATCATGTTTATCAGCTGATATATTACAGATGGATAAAATTCGTTTTCCTTCAATTTCTTTTATTTATATTTTCCATATCATTTGCAAAAAATCTTAAATCAAGTTTATATAAAATATTAATCGTTAGAATAACTTGAGCATATTTTTTAAATGCAAATTTTTTTTCATAATATCATTTTTTCTAGACATGTATTTAATAATGATATATTATCATTTTGACATTTATGTATATGTGAAAACATTTACATAGACTTTATTTGGTATTAATAAATCACTATTTGTTGAACAACAATTATAATCGATAATTTCTTTTGTATAATTATTTGAACTTATTCAAATATTAAGAAATAATAATGTTCTCATGAGCCATTGATCATTATGGCAAATATCAATTATTTTGGTCTCGAATGACACCGGAAATGTAAAATATAGGAGAATGTTTTTTCCCTCGACTGAAGGGAGGGTAATACGAAAAAAATGAAAATGCGTTTGTGGGTTTGTCGCAAGTCAAAAAAACATCTTAACCCGGCTCTCATATAAGGATTAAAGGAACACCACTTCCTTGGATGGTATGTACGGGACAAAGGAATTGATGGTAGTTGTTGGTATGGTCTAGTGGTGAAGAACATGATCGCTCTTTTACCTTTAGTTCATTTGAGCAGTGTAGGGAAAATTGTACTAGTCTATTCCAAAAGATTGTTGGGGCTGTCGCGAGTGACTTTTAAGAAAGAAAAAGAAGCTCTAGCTTCGTTCATTCTTAACCACATTCGATGTGGTCGGTTATTTTTCTCTCGGCACTCGGAGAAATATTTTTACAATGAGAATGATCGCCGTACAGTATACACGGCGCTTTTGTAATTCGAAAACATTTCCTGTACGTGGGTAGAGGAGCTGTTTATCAGATGGAAAGGATAAGGTTAACAGTCTAGAAGAAAGTTTACATGATCAAGAGCTGCAGTGGCATCAATTGTTTCCTTGACTGAAAGGAGAGTCATATGAAAAAAAATGTTGTGTGTGTGTGCGTATGTTTGTGTCAGTGTCAAAAAAACATAGGCTTAGCTTGGTCTCAGTAGTCAAAAAGGGATTGCCCTATTCTAACTCAAGGGTAAAAAAGATGTATTTTAAATAAAAACTTATGGTTTGCAAGAAAAGATGTTATTGAATCCGTCATCACCCTCTTGTTAGTAGTTTATGCAGTCCATGTAATTGACGTGTGTTTCGTTTATAAACCTGACATCTCCAGAAATTATTTGTAGCAAGAACATGGGATAGTGAATGAATTAGATCTACACAGTTGATGTAGACGAGCAGTCAGGAGTGGCGGACCGAACGGACGCCGACGACTGACTGCGAGCTATTTTTAATGGAAGATATCAATAATGCTTATCCAGAGAACTGTTGAGTTCAGCTATTATCAAAAGTATTTGTGAATGAAACGACTGTACAATTCTTTGGAAGATCTCTTTCAATGAGAAACGTTTTCAAACCTGAAGCTTTGGAGGAAATAGTCGAAAACATAATGTATGTGACTGATACTAATCCCTAATCAATTCTTCTTAAAGATTTTATAAATGTCCTCTGTAATGTGAAGATTAAAAGCGCTGGCTAATTATCAAAGGCGAGATTAACAGTCTCGCTTTTGAAAATCAAAAAACGTGGTAGGTTTGAGTGAACTAACTGAACCATCAGGGTAAATATCAACAATATATCTAAAGAAGACATAAAATATGAAAAAAGATTCAGTTGAGGATCAAGCGAGTTGTCCGCGACGA
Source organism: Macrotrachela quadricornifera (assembly GCA_022393335.1). Lineage (NCBI taxonomy): Eukaryota > Metazoa > Rotifera > Eurotatoria > Philodinida > Philodinidae > Macrotrachela > Macrotrachela quadricornifera. Next base: position 34,691 of record JAJEKB010014265.1, read on the forward strand.
GCGTTACTTGTTCTTAAAAATTTGATCATAAAACATCCCATGTTGTGAAAATCGTGACCATTTTCAAATAAATTGTCGTCAAATCATAATTCATCACCAATTTTGATAGTTGACTATTAATTATCAATTCATTTCAAAAATTCGAAACCAACATAAAAATGTTATTTCGGCATGAATATAACTACTCTCAGATGAATAAAATTCAACAATTATAACAAACAATCGAACTTAACTTCTCTTTTATATTGATTTGTTTGAAAACGTTTTTCTTAATAAATGCACAATTTATTTCAAATCTATTTTTAGCTGAAGTATTTTTTCAATTTGAATTTTTTCATATACCTTCCCTGGACAAAAATTAGGTGCAGTCGGTATTTCAAATGTATTGTCTCTGTAAAACCACATTTTTTTAAAACTAATTACATATTCTGAAAGCTCGTGGAGTTTTCTATCACCCTGTATATTTACCTATTTTCTTGCATTCATTTATTGAAACAAATTTTTAGTACATATAGAGATTGAATTTCTCTATGAACCCATGAATTGTTTTTTCTTGAGTACCTCTAGCAAATCTGCTGTAACATATAGATGGAAGGTAGTTAACAAATATATAGAATGAGAGACGATTTGAAGCTCTATCAGAATCTATAATTGCTTGTTTAGACAACACTTCATCATAAGAATAATCAATTCAAAAGAAAACGCCAACAGTGACGGTAGACGCAGATTTTTATCACTTGTCGACTGAGGCTGTAGCCATTGTACTCTAATTTTTTTTTCAATAAACGAATGCAACAAGATAGAGAAACATACAAGATGATAGAAAATTCCCCAGGCTTTCAGAATGTGTGATTATTTTTTATAAAATATGCTTTTATAGTGACAATACATTCGAAATACTGACTGCACCTATTTTTTTCATGGGTATATGTACCTTCACTGTTTGTGTCCTTTCAACATCAAATTACAATGTTAGAAAGAACAATCAACAAACGTATGCATCATCTTTTACCTTATACTCTAGAATGGTATCAGTCTCTTAATCCAGAAAAATTTGAATTGGTAATCTATTATTCATGTGTCAAACCACCACACATCAATCTATTTTACAATTCAATATCAATTGCACAAGTCAAAAAATTTAAATATTTACGTTATTTACTTGATTATAAAGTCAGTGTTAATGCCTTTTTTTAAACAACACTACTCAAAATGAATAGTGCATTAACCATTCTTCCCTATATCAAATTAGTGGGTAAATGATCGATTAATAGATAATATCAGATTGAAATTTATTTTTTTGAAATTAAAAATCTATTAAAATTAGATTTATTTTTGTTTTTTTTACATGGAATGAAAATTATCTATGATTTATGTCAGATATTCTGTATTAAAAGAATAATTACATTTTGCGATATATCCAATTAACAAACTATTTTAAAATAGAACACAAATTCCGATCACTTTCATAAAAATACAGATAATTTCACATTTTGATTATTTATTGATATAAAATAGTCCTCTTCCTCGTCATTTTATTTTATACAATACTCTCATTACACCGTGTTGGTTTTTTCCCTATATTGACTCACAAATAGGATGTACTGACGCGCTTCACTGACTCCAGTGATAAGACGAATAATAAAACGCAGCAGATAAATCGATTTCACTCTCTCAATCAAAAACTGTTCCGCACATAGGTGAAATTAAATTTTAATAAAAATGATTGCTAAATTAACATTATTCATTTTCCATTTCAGTCAATTTTTTGAAAGGTCTACCTATTCGTCACTTTGAAGTATACCGCCTCAAAGTCTTATTGGAGCGCAGGAAATTTGTAACTATTCGTTTAACAATAGTTTTTCCATAAAAATGGAATATATGTTAGGAACACTACACAACAAAGAAAAGGAGCGTGAAGAAGAAATTGAACGTGAACGCGAAGAGAAGAAGTATTGGGAAGACAAATACTGGAATGACAAATACTGGAACGATAAATACTGGAACGACAAATACTGGAACGATAAATACTGGAACGACAAATACTACGCAAACAAGCGCAATAATGAACAATATCACACCACCAATCGACTTACAAAAGAGCGTGATCAGCAGCAGCGTCTAGTAAATGAAAGAACGGTCCAACAGCGTGCTGACGAGCAGCGTCGAGAAAATGAAAGAGCAGCTCAACAGCGTGCTGATGAGCAGCGTCGAGAAAACGAAAGAGCAGCCCAAGAGCGTGCCGATGAGCGGCGTCGAGAAAACGAACGAGCGGCTCAACAACGTCGGTATTAAGAAAGAATGGCAATATGTCGGCGGAAGAAGCAATGTACTCATCGCTAATAAACATTTATTTTTTTTTATCATAAATCCAGAAACATTTTCTATGCATTATTTCATTTTTTGAAAAAAAGAATTTGAAAGTGAGATTATAGATACAAAATAATGAAAAACTAGCAAAACGCGTTGCGATTACGCTTATTGAATGTTGTCAATTGCTACTGATTTAAAGGTTGGTAGAAATGAACTCTCCTACTATGTCATCAATTGTCATCAAAAGTCCGGAAACCTGACATAAATATGTGTGCATAAAATAACATTATCGAGGAAGTGAAAGTTATACGGTTGACAAATAAGTGTGAATCAATATTGCATTCCTTGTTGAATAATGGATATGATGATGTATGGCTGACGGGACTGTTATTTGTATTCATTCTAAAATAGATGTTGAATAATTGGACAGATTTTCAATAATATGTAACAAATACTCACATTCAATGACTTTATATTTTGCATTTTGTATAGTTTACAAAAACGAGTTATGTAGTATAAATATATATCTCTGGAAAAAAATAGCTGCAGTTCGTATTTTAAATATATCGTCATTATTAAAACACATCGTTTTTAAAAATAATTACATATTCTGAAGGCGCGCTGAGTTTTTTATCACCCTTTCTATATATTACTAAAATAATTTGAGTACAATGAAGGCAGCCTCATCAACAAATTGTCACAGAGTTGATTTTGTTTTTGTCACCAAAGTTAGTTTTTGAATTTTTTAATCATTATAAAATTGCCTTTTTACAAAAGCAAGTATATACTTTGGTAGAACTTGAAATTCACTATCAGAATATATATGTTTGTCTTATCTTACATTTGTGTGTTGAAGAATAATTCGAGTATCATGTCAGTACCGTCCTCAAAAAGCTTAGAAAATTGGATTTGTTGTAGTAACACTGTGCTTATTATTTCAACTTTATTATTAGCATAATAATAACTCTTTGAACTAGCAATTCTATTCTCTCATACTGCTTCGCATACTCAGTCATCATGAACTCTTGAAATGAAAAGATAATAAAAATCTACTTGTTGTTAGATCTTGTTAGAGAGGGTGACAATTTAATATGCAATCTACTCTTCGGTACATCAATGCAACATAGTTGACAAATATACAGATTAATAGAAAACTCCGCGCGCTTTCATAATATCCTATTACTTTAAAAAAATGTGTTTTAATAATGACGATATATTTAAAAAACGGATTGAAACTAGTTTTTTCCAGAAATATAGATCAAATTTTAGTCAATTGATCCTAGAATATATGTAAACCGAAAACAATTGACTTTCTTCTACATAGGGTGATCAAAAAGTTCTCGGAACTGTTCAGAGATTCTTTCTAAGAAGCTTTGAGAAATATCTTTTTGCATAGTCTGATAGAGAAAAAAATTCTCTACTTTTCTATGCTATTTGATCCTACTTCAATCACTGTCACGATGATAAAACTTTAATAAGAACGGTTGTTTTTCGTGCCTCACGGTTACGGAAATCTAAGCGAGTTTAAGTGGGTATTTTTTAAATAATTTTTGATAGGAACAAGATAGAGACCTGCGGTTTTCACCGTTCAAAAGAGCAGACGAAGATGCATCGAACTGTTTAATAAACGTTATTCCACCCCGTTCTCTGACCACTGGTAAATGAGTTTTCCGAATGCTGAAAAGAAAACTGTTTTTTCAAAAACAGTTTTTACAGAAATTGGTAGAAAAATCACTTTGGACTTGTAGTAGAATGACTGTAACTTCTAAATAATTTGTCCTGAACATCTAAATAGTGTGTACCTTTCTAAATGTTCCATGAATAGTTCGAGATTGCGTCTTGAAAATCGGAAACTTGAGGTGAACATCTCGCAGGGTAGCCTTTTTCAAAGAGGTCAATTGAAACTCTTTGAAAAGTTAAGTTTAACTAATTATGGTGTACGATTCGATGCATCTTCATCTGCTCTTTTGAACGGCGAAAACCGCATGTCTCTATCTTGTTCCTATCAAAAGTTATTCGAAAAATATCTGCTGAATGACAATTGTTGTAACCGACAGACACGGAAAAAAAAAACAGCTTTATTGAAGTTTTATTATGGTGATAGTAATTGAAGTAGGATCAAATAGCATAGAAAAGTAGAGAATTTTTTTCTCTATCAGACTATGCAAAAAGATATTTCTCAAAGCTTCTTAGAAGGAATCTCTGAACAGTTCCGAGAACTTTTTGATCATCCAATGTATATACAATTGCTGACTTTCTCTAATTAATATTTCGTGTTGCAAACACGCTGCACTAAGCCATAACGAATATTAAATGAATATAGAACAAAGATTCGATTATTTTTTACTTGACCTATGACTTTTTTCTTGACTGTCGATATTATACATGATGTTGATTGACATAAGGTGTTCTTTGCTAAATGAATATAAAGAACTTTAACAGATGATATCCCTAAAATATATGCTTAATTGCAAAAATTTGCTAGCGTACGTGTGAATCAAAGACAAACATCCTATAACCCTATTCCCATATACCACTATGGCCTTATCCCCTATACTTCTATTCCCAATATTCTTAATAAGCATGTGACCTTATTCTCTACAGCCATAACCCGAAAACCCCAATCCAAACCTGTCCAAAACTCCAAAGCTCAAATCTCAATACTACCTCAAACCAAAAACTATCCAAAGCCCAAAACCATACCCAAATCTCAAACGATTTGGTATTAGTACATGCCTAATCTATCGTTCCTTCGAGAAATGGATACATATGTTAGGTATATGGGTATCTTATTTATGATCTATGGATCATCAGAATAGAATCTATATACACAACTAAGACGTCTAATGAGATCGTTTAACAAGGTCGAAATCGCGATCCAATATACGCAAGTATTATAAATGTAACGGGTGGACCATAATAAATGAGGGTCTCAGTATTTCGTCAATATCTCACTCAATTTCAATTCTCTACAAAACTGTATAAAAAGAACTCTTCCGATGAATACCTGAGAAATCATATCTGGTCGTCATTACTATGCCCCAAAGAGTCCCAGTTTCAAATGTGCTTTTTTTCATTTTTACAGTTTTGCGTCGCCCTTTCGCCAGATGTAAAAAAAAGCTGAAGACGCCATTTTGTAGCCTATGGGAAGTTCTATCAGTTAGGAAAATACTTTTTTTTAACATACTGTAAATGTGTCTGAAGAAAACAATTTCTTTGTTCCCCCCGATTCTTGTTGTAAGGGTCCTCAATTTAAGCTCATAGGACTTTTCATTTATATACATCAAATGTGAAATCAATACATATTCATATTTACTACGAAGCTCAGGAAAAATGTGTTCTGTATCATTTCAATAGAATCTAACTGTTGCAAAGATTTTCTCTGCAATGTCTGACGCCTATAAGGAAAATGAGAAGTGTTTCCAACTCATTATGCAAGAAGATTAGCCTCTAGAACTTCATATTCATATCCGAGCATCTTCGTTTGTGTCCTATTAGAAAGGGTACACTTGAAAATACAGGAAACTTTCATTAGAGTGGCTTGGAATCTGCTTAGCCAACAAGAGAGATTGAATTAGTTGTGTAAAAAACACGCATTCGAAAGTAGGCCTCTTTAGAGCATGGTAGTGTTGACCAAATATAGTTTTCCAACTATTCATCGTAGCAATTCTTTTTGTACAGTTTTGTAGAGAATGGAGTGTCACATCTTTTAAGAGAACGCTGAAGTATGGACAATAAAAATTGAGTGAAATATTGAGACCCTCATTTATTCTGACTCACCCGTTAATTCTAATAGATTATCCTATATGCTCGTCTGGCTTTTGTCGAGAAATACACTACCATCATCGATCGTCTCTTTTATTCGTGGTGTACTGTCTTTATCGTTCACCTCTGGTCTGCATGGCTTGAAAACACAGATTATGCTAATTACAACACAAGAATCTCACATTTGTTCTCAGTCAAGTCTATGACATCTATTCCTAAACAAAAACTATTCATCACCATTCCTACTCTTTTCTTGCTCGAATTGAACGCACATAGTCTTATATATCTTGCCATACTGATAGCAGAGCAAATGATAACTAAAGAAGCTCTAAATACTTCGTTGTTTAATTCGCAAATGTGCCAAAGCACTTTTCGTGCGGCTCGATCGATGTCTGATCCATTCTCATCTATTGTCAACTTCTCTGTTAACGAATTTCCATGACGTGCCAAGAAGCTTGATATTCTTTAAAGCATTAAGTGCTCTTCTGTTTCTAACAAGAAAAGCGTTGTCTTTCCGAAGCATCGCAAGCAATCGCAGCATACGTGTCCAGCAGCTTTACTATACAGAAAAACGACTTGAAGAAACCGTTTTTAGTGCTTACCTTCAAGCTAGTTAAGTTCTCTCTGGTTGTGGCTTGTCCATTCTTAATGCTAGTGCTAAAATAATATCTTTTGAAGAAGTGAATCGTTTAACACCTCAGAAGCTAACGAGATCCAAATATACAACTTCTAGTAGGAAAGGTCTTCTATCGAATAATGATGAACAAGAGGAAAATGAAGATTATGAGCAATATCCACGTGATAAACAGTCTAGTGAGAAGGATATCGTGGATGAATATGATGAATTATTACCAATTGATGAACTTGATCTTGATATTCTCCCGAATGTCTATTTCTACATTTTGTGGAATGCCCATTTCTGATTCCATCGATAATTGTCAATCTGAATCTTTCTTTCCTGTCGATGTGTATGGTCAGAAGAAATGTATACACAAACAAATAGCAAATTGGTATTTTTCAGAAACTAAACTTTTGTTGTCTTCTGATCGATTGATTAGAGTTCAAGAAAAAAAAACTTTTCCTGTATCATTTTGTCTGCTATATAGAAGATTTTTTCTTATACGAGAAAATGACTGTTGCTTCTTTTTGTATTCTCCTGTTTCAGGGAATGAACTAACTTGTAATTCATCTTTCAGTGAAAATAAATTTATCTTATTGAACGAATATCTAGGAATGAGAAAGTTATATAATATATGCTTTGCTGTAAAACTATTTATGACACACAATATAACCTAAATATAGCATTTCTATGAGGAAATTCTTAGTTTTTTCTCGTGTATCAACATTATTTCAACAGTGTCATTATCATCGTACTGAATAAAACGAATACATGGAAATCATAAATTTCAACTGCATGTTACACAAAAGATTAGTGGTCGTAAATAGTTGTAAAATTTCATTATGGTAACATTATTTTCTTTAACATAAATCACACAAACTTACGTTAAATCACAAAAATCATCTTAACTCATTTTAAACCATAAAATCACAGATCACCCCCCCCCCCCCCCCCCCCCATAGATAGCTACTTAATCAGATAGATAAGTAGCTTGATAAGTAGGAAAATCTTGAAGATCGTAGATGTATGAGTTGACAGACAGACCCAGGTCGAACTTACCCCATCGGGTACGACGCTATCCCGCAGTTTCCGACAGTCGGATCCGATTGCCAGAAACCGGCACTATCCGTTAATTTCCGACGTCGGATTCTGTCGACTTCCGACGATAGGATCCTATGGGATCCCACAACCGGAAATTGTCAGATTCGACGAAATCTGATGAAATCCGACTATCGGAAACCGTCGGGTCCGATGAAATTGATTTATCGTTTATTTTAGGTCGCATTTCATATTAAAATCCAATAGTAAGTATATTATTTATTTTATATCGAATTTTATATTAAAACCGAATGGTAAATGTATTATTTTATTTAATTAGATAATTTTTGTATTTATTTTAGACCGAATTTTATTTTAAAACCAAATGGTAAGTATATTATTTTAATTAAATGAATCTTTTTTATTATTTTAGATCGAATTTTATATTAAAATTGAATAGTGGTGATTCATATCTTGAAATATGGCTTGATCTTGTCGATTTTTATAAAATCAGTAAATAAATCATGGTTTTTCGGCTGTATTTTATAGTAAGCGGCGAAAAAGGTTGTGAATTAGTTTTTAGTCGCATCACAATGTAGCTCACAATTAGTCCACAACTTTTATGGCTTGTTACTATAAAAAATACAGCGGAAAAATCGTGATTTATTTACCGATTTTTATGAGATGAACATTGATTCCAATAGTTATATAAACTATTAAAGAACAACACACTTATGAATAAGTAACAATGCTCCAGGTAATTAATATCTGGTACAGGTGCATAATACCTATCGGATTCTGCCGGATCCCGCACTTTCCTACATCTTCCGACAGTAGGATTTCTCGATCTGGGGATGAATGGATGTTGATAAATAATTAGACAACCAAATAGATAGATATCTATATAGATAGAGTTATGGATATATATATAGACAGAGTTGTACATAGGGTGAGCGGTACTTTAATAGGACCCATAAGTGACAGAAATACGGCGGCTGATGTCAACTTTACCACAGTTAAAATTGTCGCATCCTACTGTAAATGACATGACGATGCATGGATAGAATACACACTTTTAAATAGTTACATTAAGATTCGTTTAGAATGATATCTTCATCGTTTACAGGCATTATTCACATCGTACTCGATAATATCCGGTTATTTTCTTCAATAATGACGATCAATCTGAGTGACAAATCCTATTTTAGCGACTAAAAAGAAGAACATGCTTACGTTAGCAATCGAATGCTTCTTCAAGACCATACATACACTCATCGATCATGATCATAATGATCCAAGTACAACAAAATCCAATTTCAATCGTTAAAATATTCCAGTAGGTATTTAAACAATTGACTCGTTTGGGAAAGCATAACTTAGAACGTGTCGCAGTTCCTGTTTGGATATTTCATCAGCTAAATTTTGGAAAAACTTTCGTTTGATTTCAGTCGCGCTTTCTCAGCAGAATTTCTTCATTTATCTCTAAAAAAGTTACTACTCTGCAAAGAATTCCATTTACTCGCGTTCATATGATTAATCATACGTATTGATATATGTAATATAAACCAGCTAGAGGAAGAGACTAACACTTATCTTTATTTTCTTTCCCTCTCCTAAATACTGACTTCCATGCACATCACATTTTCTCTTTCTCGTACTTTTTCATTATTTTTTTAGTTTTTAAAATAAAAACAACATAAGATATATGTTTGACTACATTCTCTCGATATCCGCCTTAAAAAAGTGAACGTATTTTCAGTTTTGATAATGAGCAATGTTATTCAATCAATTTTTCTGATCATTGAATAGTTGTCTACAACTTGTCTCATCAAAAAACATCGTTCTTATTCTTTCAGAAAAATTCCCTGATTTTTGTTCAAAATTTCTCAGTATTTCACTGATTTGGTTTTCAAAATTAGCCGATTGTGCTGATACCGGTAGACATTTATGATCAACAATTAACACAATTGATTCGAGAATAAAGTATATTTTCATTTTATTTCTGTTTGTGTTTTTACATTAAGAGAAAATAAAACAAATAGAGGTGAATGACATGTGCCATTCCTTTAATGTAAAAAAGCGACGAGATGAAATATATTGTAGGCTCAGTATTCGTCGATACCGTTTTCACCTTCGCCCTTTAAAAGAAAAAATAAATTAAAAGAAATCGAATAAAATATTTTCTTACTTCAACACTATTAACACCGACTTCTTCATAGTCCTTTTCTAGCGCCGCCAAATCTTCTCGGGCCTCGCTGAACTCTCCTTCTTCCATGCCTTCGCCAACGTACCAATGAACAAAGGCCCGTTTGGCATACATTAAGTCAAATTTATGATCGAGTCGGGCCCAGGCCTCTGCAAAAATAAACATCAATCAAAGAGTAAATAAATCAATAGGACATATACCAGCGATGGCCGTCGTACTCGAGAGCATACACACGGCTCTCTGCACCTTTGCAACATCACCACCGGGAACAACAGCTGGCGGTTGATAGTTGATACCAACCTTGAACCCAGTCGGACACCAATCAACGAACTGAATTGTCCGTTTTGTCTTGATCGTCATAATGGCCGAGTTGACGTCCTTCGGAACGACATCGCCGCGATACAACATGCAACAAGCCATGTATTTACCTGTGAGTAGAGGATGATTAAGTTGAATAAAAAAAAGAAGAAAAAAAAACAGACCATGTCGGGGATCACATTTGACCATTTGGTTTCCTGGTTCGAATACCGCATTCGTTATTTCGGCTACCGATAACTGCTCATGATAAGCTTTTTCCGATGAGACAATTGGAGCATCTAAACAAGAAAATAGTAGATAGAATAAATCTAATGAAAAAATTCTAACTTACATGCAGCAAGTGGAAAGTGAATTCGAGGATAAGGCACAAGATTCGTTTGAAATTCAGTTAAATCGACATTGAGAGCGCCATCGAATCTAAGTGATGCAGTGATTGAACTGACTACCTGAGCAAGTAGTCTGTTTAGATTTGTGTATGTAGGTCTTTCAACATCTAAATTTCGTCGACAAATATCATCTGAAAATATTCATGTGTTAGATCAGATAAAATATGATGAGATAAAAAATTTTATCACTTTAAAAAAACTCGATATGAAAAGGTGGACCTTCATGACGGTAGAAGGATTTATTATTCGAATCTCTCGATTAGATTTGCAAGAATTTTAGATATCTGAATTGTACCATTGATTCTACTCAAAACTCGCTTTAATAATGGTGGAAAACAAATCTGTTTAGTTCTTTTCTCGCAATCACTAGATGCCGTGAATGAATAACAAAGTAATTCGGTTTTATTAATCTCTATCTATCAGGGTGTACAAGGGTTTGCCAGGATCTATTAGAGCCTACCATGGCATATGATGCTCTGAATGACTTTTTTAAGGGTGAGGGTAAAGGCGGAAACATATACACAGGGGACAGAGGGCGTATCATATGAGTGAGGGTGACCGCGGAATGAGGGAGATCCTGGTAGACTTAGTCAAATAATATACATGTATATATCATATAGAAATTATGAATTACTTTGTAATTCATTTCCGGCATGAAGTTCTCGCAACGTTATTTAAAGATCAAACTCACCGACGAAATTGTCAATAAAATAACTATATGAATCAAAATCAATCTTCAAAATATTTCTACTATATGTTGACCTTTCGGTAGATCTTGCTCTTTCTAAAGGATATTTTATTAGAGTTTCCAACTAATCTATTCGCATTCCTTTCGAATTCCAATTTGATTCAGGTATTTTCGTGATCTGCACTCTTTCTTCTCAAAAACTCATGAATTAGTTCTGAATGATAGAAAGGTCGGCTTGACTATTTTTGTTTACAAAGGGCTTCATTATCGACCATGAATGCACAATCAGAATGTTCAAGAGTTGTGTGTGTTGTTAAAACCGAATTGTAGGGTTCGACAACAGCTGTTGAGATCTGTGGAGCTGGATAAATGGCAAATTCAAGTTTCGACTTCTTTCCATAGTCAATTGACAACCGCTCCATCAACAATGATGTGAAACCCGATCCAGTTCCACCTTAAAAAAAAATTATTTCAGAGACAATCAAGAGTGAAAATATTTACCACCAAATGAGTGAAAGATAAGAAAGCCTTGGAGTCCAGTGCATTGATCAGCCAGTTTTCTTAGACGATCGAGAACAAGATCGATCATGTCTTTTCCAATCGTGTAATGTCCACGAGCATAATTATTTGCTGCATCTTCTTTTCCAGTGATCATTTGTTCTGGATGAAATAATTGTCGATAAGTACCAGTTCGAATTTCATCTAAAGAAATTTAAAAAAATATTTATCGTTTTCAAAAGTATATAGAGAAAAGAAACACGTACCAATGACAGTTGGTTCAAGATCGATAAATAC
>JAJEKB010014266.1:0-12487 GCA_022393335.1 Macrotrachela quadricornifera
ACTCGATTCAAAAGCGATTTGACACCTAAATATGTTCCCTCGTCAGAGGATTATAAAATGATGAAAGAAGCACAATTAATCCTGTCGATTGTCATCGAGATTTCATCACTAATGAGATTATTAGTCTCACGGCTCCCGAAACTAAGCGACATGCAGAACAACACGTACAAAGGCAGAATCTTACCAAACGATCTAAAACTCTTCTATGGAAACCAACTACTAACGAAGAAATGTTCAAATTTTTGGGAATTATAATTGAAATGGGATTAGTACACATATCAGAAATAGATTACCATTGGAATAAAAGCAAGTTATTTGGATTTGAAGTTATTCAAAATATGATGTCAAAAGATAGATTTGAATTACTTTTCAATTTTTTTCATTTTTTGAATAACCAAGAAGAGTATGCACACCAAGATAAGTTGTTCAAGCTGAGACCACTTTTAGATTTATTGAGAGCTAGATCCAAGTCAATTTACGTTCCTGACTCAGTTGTTTCTATTGACAAAACATTGGTACCATCGAAAGGCAGGCTTTTGTTCAAAGGAGTCAAGGTATATAAGCTGGGCGCTACTAACAGATTCATCTGGAATTTTATGACTTTTACTGGTAAGCAAGATCCAAAGGCTGGTCTCGGACACGCTCATACTGTCGTAATCGATTTGGCAGATGGTCTTCTGAAATGTCATCGAACTGTAGTAGTTGATAACTTCTTTGAAAGTATGTCTCTCGCACAAAGATTATTGTGAAATTATGAATATCTCATTGAAACATTGAGAAGCAATCACTCTGAATCGGAGAATGGAGTGGTTCAGGAAAAGCTCAAACGTGATGAAGTTTATGATCTTCAGAGTGGTAACGGTATAAAACTAATCAAGTGGAAAGATCAACGAGATGTTTTGAGGATATCCACAAAGCTACTACATTCAGCAATTTTGGTAGTTACCAAAAAAAAACTAATAAAGGCAATGAAGCGTCATGAAGCCACAAGTTGTTCTTGATTACCACAAGGGAAAGTAAATTATAGACGTATCTGATCAGTTATCAACATTTTATGCATGCCGTCGACGCTCCGAAAAATGGGGAAAGGGACATTTCGCACCACCTTTTCATCACGATCTCCGGTAGCAGACGTTCGTTACAATCTTCCGACATAAGGCAAAAAAGACAGAGCGTTCGGAATTAAATGTTCGTTACGATCTCCCGACATAAGGAAAAAAATAGGGTGTTCGGAATGACCTGGTGCGAAATGTCCGCGACCCCGAAAAATGGTACCACAAGGTGGCATTTAAGATGATATTTGAGGTGTCAATAGCGAATGCTTATTTGATTTACAAAGAATATTATGACACAAACGGTACGATGATGCTACGGCTATGTGAAAGTCTTGTTCGATCTTTACTCCTTGATGTACTACTCGAAAATCTGAAACCTTATCCGAAAGAAGGTTCAACCAGCCAAACAAAGCGTAAGCTCGCGGATGACAAGCTCGAAGCAATGGAAGGATCTACATGCGATGTTCGAAGAAAATGTGCTGGTTGCTCTGATAAGATTAGGCAACAATAATCAAGAGAAGCAAGCTCGGTGGCAACAAATAGAAACTTTCTGTTCTGACTGCGACAAATTCTTTTGTCTTGATTGTTTCAATGAAAAGCATTCCTCTAAATAAGAAAATAAATCAACCAGTAACAAAGGTAGAGTAGTTGTAGTATTAACCGTGCCTTCCTGTTTAAGAAAAAAAAAGAAAATCTACTTTTTCATCATCTCTCTGGTTAAAATATGCTGTAAGTCACTGATGGCTCACATTGTCGTGAAAGAGTTAAACTTCTTTAGTTGTTTTTTATGTCTGCAATTTCATGTCACTGCTAATTGTTTGCTGATTATTATCAAATAAATATCATTCTAAAAGAATCTTCCAAGTAGAATTATTAGTATGAAAAATACTTCAGAAGATAATTTCATAATTAACATTTGATCATTTAGTAAAGTGTTACAGAGAAATTAATGAATCAAATGAAACACCAAATTTTCATGCTAGATTTCACAGTAAAAGTGTTGCAATAATTGAACATTTTTTATATGTGATCTGCTTTATATCGTGAGAAAGAAAATATCTAGTCTTCTTTTCGTTATCTTAACCCTTTATACCCTGTTGGGTCATTTTTGACCCATTCATAGAAACTATATTTTTGCAGTAATAAAATATTGGACCAAGACGATTCTTATACATTATGTAGAGCTCACAATAAGCTATAAATTCGTAAAAAGTTAAATTTTTTTTATCGTTCATTGACTAAGATATTTGAGTCTGAAAATGATGCTTCTTCAAAAAAGTGGGAAAATCCAATTCCTTCTTTTTTGTTTTCTTTTTATATGCATGGAATGATAATTTTTGTGTTTGAGTGGCCGATATATATTATTGAGGACATTACCTATTTACGCAGACGCTTGGAAAAAACTATTGATTCAAAGCATGAAAACACCATTCTTTGCAACAACATGGGTCAAAAATGACCCATTCGTAGACAATGACATCAAAAGTTTTTTTAAAGAGTTATTTTATTCTCAATATTAAGTATGAATTACCAATATATTCATGGTTAAAACTTTCATAGAACTAATAATCAGTCAAAAAAAGCAATCTATTGTCGTTTCTGAATCACTGTTTTCGCTAAAACGGTAAAAACCCGTAGTTTTTGGTATAATCTTCCATCTAGAATACACCAGAACAATAGGAATGGCCAATTTCGAAGTACAATTAAGAGCACTGATCCCATGCTACGAAAAGAAAATGGATAATAACGATCTCGATACAACTCTCGAAATAAAAGACCTGATCGTAGCCTCAAAATAGACACGTTTACCAATGTCCAAACATATATTATCTTCGTAATGATTCATTTTTCAAAATATAATATACGATAGATATATATCTAGGTTTATACGAATAAAATAAACACAAAATTGCGAGGAACTTTGAAAAAATTAGGTTGATAAAAAATCTAATTTTATGTCATTCACTACGAATGGGTCATTTTTGACCCATTCTGGATCTTCACAGTGACATGACATCGTTCAAATCTAACCATACCAGCATCATATTGACTAATAGTATAAGCTATTTCAATGATTGATTCAACACAAACTCCATTGGATTAGTGCCAGGGTATAAAGGGTTAAATTATAAATATTTAATTCATCTAACAAAAGGAGAAGAAACAGTCATGGGATACGAGAATTTAGATCAATTGATTCTGCCAGATTTTAGTAGAATATTTTCATATGTGTGATCACAGAAAACATGATTGAAATAGTAAAATGACGTAGGTAACATCTCTTATATAACGTCCCATTAGGAATATTATAATTTTCCTTTTCTTTGTTAAAATGCCTTATTCCAGTTCGGATTTCGTATTTCATTTTATTGCTGAGCATATTGGTGTAAGTCTCTTATATATTTTGACTTTTCAATGATTTACTTTCGTTGAAACGATAGAAAAGAATAAAGAAGTTATATTTGCTCTAGTTCGTAAGAGGCGAGTGTCGAAAACATGTTTTCAGATAAAACAAGGTTCTTTTATTAATAGTGATACAGTGCTTCCATTCCCTTTAAACTCGATAGCAATTTATTGTCTTACGAGGACTGAGAAACGTGAAGATCTATTCAAGAAGTATATGTCGAATCAAATTCAAATGAAAAAATCCTCATGTTAGCGGTTATCATGATTACTCAGTAAGTGAACATTCACGAGACAAATCGTCTGACTGTGTTACTTCATCGTTGTCGAATGATAAAAGTAAAAGAATTATCGAGTTAAACATCTCCTATACTCGTTCTGTTGTCCGTCGTGTCACTATAGTCAATTATAGAAGATATTTAAAGCGAACAGGAGCATATGAACGTATAATTGTTGTTATCATACTTGATAATCATGATATCGTCATTGATGATCATATTTCTTAACTCTATCAATATCGACAGATTGAATCAACTCGAATTGTAACATCTTCTCTCAAGAAAAGCACTAGCAGTCATGACACAAGAACAACTCAAATATTTAATAATTGTCAGTTGATGTTTGTTTACTTGCATGAATTGATCGCTGATATTAATCAAACATGACGAGAAATCTTCGGAAAGATTTATTTTTCTCATTCTTAAACGTAGAATCACTGAAGTTATACTAGTGCTTATTGTAATGAAAAATGAATGCGAACGACTCACAGTGGGCAACCAGGCGGACATGACCGATAGTTCTATTTCCCAAAGTTCAAATATTGGAATGAATACGTCTATGGTCAGTCTATCTTACCCTAAAACTAAATTTCCAGAAATCAAGTCATACCCCTAAAAATGCCCATTCTCAAAAATTGTTCATAAATCAATAATTATACGGAAACCATTCTTTTTCTGAACTTATCAAAACATTTTAAAAAGAAAAACTATCTGAAACGAATGATTGACACATAAGCTATATTGCATGAAAAAATTATTTCGATTGAACCAAAAATGGGATAGAAAAAAAATTATTATTGGGCCCATACTACGTCAAAAAACAGGTCAGACCGTATTTTGTGAACGCTACAAAGAATTCTCGCCCGATTGAGCTCAAATTTTTACCATCCATTCTTCTTTGGGTGGTTTATCATTGACCATAGCGCAATGTTGCATTAGTGAACACAGGTCGAGCTAGGAGTCTCACAAAAGCCCAGGTTTCTGCCCAGGAATGGCTAATTTTGAGAAAATGAGAACATTTTGACGCAAAATCAATGTGATATTCTGAATCAGCTCACGAAACTGCATCGAATCATATACAACAAGTAGTATTTTTCAAAAAAAAAAGCTGGTTCCTGGGCCCGACAAACTTTTGAAAAACACCCTTTCCGTATTTTTTAAACGCTACAAATAGTTTAAGTGCGATCGATCTCAAACTTTCAGTAATTATTCTTCCATGTCTAATTCATTGTTGGCCATAGCGCAACTTCGCGGTGATGAGTTTAACCGGTGCTAGAAGTCTCCTAAAGAATGAGGTTTCTGCCCCCCGAATCTCTATTTTTTAAAACAAGGCATCGTTTTGGTGCAAAACTAAGATGATATTCGGAACCAGCTCGTCGAGCTGCGTCGAACCATGTATAGTAAAAGCAGTTTTTCTGAAAAAATTTTTTGACCTTTATGCAGGGAAAGCTTAGAAAAAAAGTCATCTGTGTTTTTTTCCCTTAAATAAGCGTCTTAGCGAAAAATCAAGGTGATATTCGGAATCGGCACGTAAAACCGCGTCGAATGGTGTAAAAAACGATATATTTTCTAATAAAAATTTTTTTTCAAAAAATGGTTTATTTTGTTTAGGATGATATTCTAAGTGATGTATGATCACTTCTAAGCTATACAAATCCATTTTCAAGCAAAAAAGTTACATGTCCGCTGGGTATGCGAAAGTTGCCCACCGTGCGACTGTTGATTGATATAATATAGTAGTTGAGCTTGTTCACTTTTACTATCGTTCAAACTTAAGTTCGTAACTTGTAAGGAAATCTTTATTTCAACACTGTTCTTTTCTTCACATACACAAATCATTAACTCACTATATCCGTATTACTAGTTCTCTTCTTTTTGTTTTCTTTCCTCTCCTCTCAAACGATTCGACTCACATCATCTGATGATGCAATTACGTGCAATACAATATAAGTATGATATTGGTGAAGATTTTCACTATGTACATATTGTATTGCATATGAGCGATATTGACGAAAGTTAATATCATATAGCTATACTATCACGTGAGCGTGATATTGGGTAAGGTAGATTCTATCTGATTAGCTATCATCAAGAAATGATAACATGTAGTGATGATCTCAGTACCACACATTCTCCAGCTATCTCTGTGATTATCAGCACACTTATGTATTTGATAGAAAATGGATTTACGAAGATATTGAATTTTATTGGTATAATTTACAACTTCTTTTTTGACCAATTTAATCATCTATTAAACTTTGCTTTTAGCTTCACCTTGTTCGTAAGAAAACTTATGATTTAAATTGGGACGATATTTTTCTTCAGTTTGACTATAATCTTGAAATGGCAAATCGTGTTGTTTCATAGCCTTTTGAACACTGAATCGAACAGCTATTGTCACAAACTGCATGGCTTTAAGTGTATGACGTATAGAATCATCCAAAATACAATCTAATAATTGTGTAGTATGAAAAACTTGATTTTCATAAATCTAATTTACCATTAATTTCATAGTAGCCAATTGTGTCACAGGAATATGAGCTAATCTTTCTGCTGTTTTTAAGACTTCGGCTTCTAATTCGTTAAACGGTACTGATTTATTAATTAGATTAATTTCAGCTGCTTTTTTTCCTGTCAGAGCCTCGCCAGATAGAGCTAACTCTTTACATTTTGTCTATCCCAAACGATGAATCCACATACCGGTTAAATACGCTCCTCAAACTCTACTATAAGGAGTTCCAGTAATAGTATCATCAGCAGCAATAATCTGGTCAGTACATAATGCTAAAGCGCTCCCACCACCTACACAATAACCATGAATTTGAGCAATAATAGACTTAGGTGAATACAATATGGGCATGAATTTAGTCACTGGACTTGTTAATTTTGATGTGGTTAACATCATATCAATTCCAGGATTCCAATTCTCCATTGAATTTCTTAAATTCGAAAGAAGAGAAGATAAATCACCACTAAAGTCAAATCGTGTACAAAATGAAGTGTCATTACCACGAAGTATTATTATTTTAACTGAATCATCATGATTTTCTCTAGTGATTGAATGATGAAATTCAGAAGATATTAATGGTGAAGAAACATGATAAAATAATGTTTCATACATTGGAGTAGGATTTATTAAATGTGATGGAATACTCCAAAGTTTGGCATTATCAGGAGAGACTTGTTTTTGAGTGACATTTCGATCATCATTGTTCAACTAAACATTGCAGAAACTATAAGCTAGACAAAACAAAATCTGATAGAGAAACGAAAAATCTAGTACTGATTTGTTCTAACCTATATCATGTAATTTAATGAATGGTTCGAATCTCTTCCAACAGGCCAAGTAAAGATTGTGCTTTTAGTTTTTTAACAAAGTTTTATAGACCACTCACCTTTCTTGAATAATGAATACATGCTTTTCAATGATGATTCAATCATCACATGAATGATAACAAAGTTTATTGAAGATATTACCTTACGCTGGAGAATATACTACTAAGAGAGACGCTCACTGTCTTTATATTTCGTTAATGTACACTCATTTTTTGATACATCGGTCATGAGAGAGAGCGAAAGTACATTGATTCAAAGGAGTATTTTGACAGACCCTGTTACAACCACATAGGATATATTTATTTGGTTATTTCTATATTCATATAAAAGTAGATATTTTTATGATTGAACATGGAAATATATAGTGGTTGATAGAATTTATTTGAAATTAGTCGTTTGTTTTAAAAGTTCTTATTCAAATTAATCTTTATTTGTTCGATTAAACAAAACTTTAAAGCCAATCAGATCACAACCTCACTCTCTCATCGTCATAATTGTTAATACTAAGCTACAAACACTTGTCTAAATCAATAACAGACAATATTGTATACAAAGTTAATATGTTGAATTTATAATCTTTTTCTTCATGAATAGGTATTGCATCGTCAATAATTAAAATACTTGTCTGGATGGGTGTACGATAACTCAGATATGTTTCAATCATGTTCAGGAAAAAGTTTCGATTCTGGTCTGTATCACGTTCAATCAGCTGATAACTCTTGTGAAGTATATCAAATATAATTTCTGTCTCATTAACGCCAATCAATTTCATTAGTTCACAATAAGGATTCAATTTAGTTATTTTGCGATTGGTTGTTAGCTGTTTCAAAAACTTTTGTGTTTTCGTGTTCCACAGTTCCAATGGTAACGTACTATGTCCGTGATCATCAATCTCTACTATCTCAATAATTCGTTGTTCAAATCCAGTGTCATTCTGATTGTTTGATTTTTTAAAAGATGAATCGAGATATTGTATAAGTTGTTGTTGACCTCTAGGCCATTTGATGACTCGCTTTAATATCAACGGAAGACCACTTTCATCGGGCCACAATTTGAAACAATCGATGATTATTTGCAAACTATGTCGAAACAATTGTTCACGTGAATGGTTCAAAATAAGATCAATAATTGACTTGAATTGATTGAATTCACTTCCCATTAATCGTTCGATGAGACTATATGTCGCTCGAAGAAAAGGATGATTAACTTGAAATACAGGTTCATAAGGAGATAGAGCGATAACAAGACCAATATGTGTGCCCATTGTATTGACAATATTAGGTGCTGAAAGATAGCTGATGACATGGAACGCAGTTGATCTTGGAAAAGGACGTTGCAATCCACGATAATGATGATAGTCTTCGAGAAGTTCCATGATGCCGGGACTGTCGAATGTAACAGCAAAAGAAAGTAAATTTTTGTTTGAATCCTTAAACAATGTGTCATTGGCAACCAGAAATTCGGCAATAGCACCACCAAGTGAATGACCAGTATGCCATAAAATACGATTTTGTCTCACTTGTCTTCGAATTGTCTCAGTGAAACTTCGTGCTACATGAAGTAGTTTGGGTGGCACACCAAGAAATAAATCATAATCAGCTATAAGTGAAGTAGCATTAACATCTACAACTGTTCCTCGGTGAGCAATAACAATTTCCATTGTCTGAATATTTTGTACCGCAATTCCAAAGTATCCAGTATCTTGTGCATCGTCACATTCGTCGATAATCTGCCATTGTGAAGATAATCGTGTTGTACAATAGGCAACACCACTGAGCTCGGCTAATTGATAATGAGTTGGCCATAAGTTATCAAATAGTGGTGGTGGTCGTGGTATATCTACCGTAAACTTCACATCCTTTCTTGTTTTAAATTTCTTTTCATTCTCCAAAGCTATATACAAGTATTTATCAAATAATTCCCTATTTTTTTTATTTCTGCTCTCACTGGAACATTTCATTATATATGCAACAGATTCGCCGTATTTACGAAGCATAATTAGTGTACTAATGATATACAATTTTGTTCGTGTGCTACTGGGATTGTAGATAATTGATTTAGAAAGATCATTATTTGCTTTATCATATCTGCTATGATGATAGAACAGAAGTCCTCGTGACAAGTATAAACGTCCGAGTAGCTCGGCAAGTTTCTTTCCAATCGCATGCTGCTCTCGATATTTTCTTTCATACTTATCTATTATTCGTGTCAAATTTTCTATCGCCCAATCAGATTGACGCCCACAAATAGTCATGTCAAATTCAAGTTGTTTGATTTCCTTTTGTATGGTTTGATCACGGACAGACAAACCCGTCCATGTGACAATCCATTCATGCTGATCAAGTGCCAATGGATATCGACTGTGTACACTAACAATCATCGTAGTTGATATTGCAAGAGTAAGTACCCAATAGAGAAGAAACAGAATTCCAAACTTGCATATGGCAGGACCTTCTATTTTCACACAGAAGAAATCAACTCCCATTGTTCGCATTGCCATTACTGAGAAAGAAATCAGAATGGCGATTAGTACAATTATTTTAACGAATACTTCCATTTCAATGCTAATATCATAGATATCATCAACGAAAGCTTTCTCTGCATGCCAAAACCAACCATGACAAAAGTATGTAGCAGGTAGTAATAGCGATAAATAAGTCAAGAAAGACGAACAAGTGACAGTACATGTCATCTGCTCGGTATTGACTTTTGATCCGGCACCATAGGACAACAAAATAGGTAAAATAAAGCAATAAATCAAAATCATTAGGACTTGAAGATTTGAAGCACACAGTGGCCAAAATACGAGAAATCCTATTGCTAGACAAATATAAAGACTTGATTTCTTTTTGTATCCGTAGAAAAACATAAATGCAATCAAAGTCAGGGGTAAAAATCGAAATACTTGTTCGAGAGTAGGAATATGTTGTGAAGCCATCTGAAAACATCCTAAATTCAAATGGAGAATGATGGACTGTAGAATAATAACTTCAGACGACCATATTTGATTCGAACGACGATGAGATAAATAAGAGAATATAATAGCACATACACTCAGTACTGTTCCCAAGAGGAAGATAATTGTTGCTAGTGACCTTCACAGGATAAATAAATTATCTCTAATTGATGTTTAATAAAAAAAGAAAGGAGACAACTTACATCTCTTTTGTTTGATCAATAGTTGTAGAAAACAAAGCATGTGCTACTTACAACATATAAGATTGGTTCTTTGTTTGTCATTTAATGCAAAGAACCTATTTCAACCTTATCTTCAATCCTTATCTTTCTCGTTGGAGATGCGCAAATATTCTCATGCATAAAACACAAAAGAATGAAAAGATCCAACGTACGATACTGTAGAACAAATCGATGCGTATCGAGTGATCTTATTTTCATAAGATTTTGAGAGAATTCGACTGAATATATCAGTAGGAGATCTTCTGACAATTTATTAATCGTTACTATGTCTGAACATACTTTGAGATTTAATCAGAAATCCGCCAGAAATATGTTCAACTCTAACAGACAGAATTTATCACATTCTTTAACTAACACACCAGTCGGATTCATTATTCGGTTCTTTCCGTAGAGGATCATATGAGAATGAGAAAAATTCTGCTTGTTTGTCACTACTGTTTTGTGTAACGAACGGCAGAAAAAAAAACTGATTTGATTTTTCTTTTTTCTCTCTCTGTGTGTTGTGCAATGATTTTTTTTCACGTGTGAAAACATTTCACATTTATAAAAATATTCTTCAGAGTGAATTCATTCTCAGTCCAATGACATCGAAAAAACCTCAAATAGATGAATTATCAAAAAAGACAACCAATATGATTCTTAATCCTACTAATTCAAACAGCAGTCACACCGCCAACTATTATTCGAATGGAAAAGAAACAAATGGAATTGATTTTACTTGTTTAGAAAAAGGATTATTATTATTCATTTATGTTTATGGAACATCCGAAAATGCTCTAGCAAAAGAAATGCTTTTCTGGGATCATCAACTTTGTGTTGGTATGATCACCACGGGAAAATGTTTGAAGACTTCGAATGAATGTCGTTTTGAACATCAAACTTCATATCGACAAACAAATCTTTGTCCAAAATGGTATACCAATAATCGATGTACTTTTGGTGAGAAATGTGAAGATTCTCATCGATTGGAAGGAGAACCAAATGATAATCGTTATATACGCACAGAAATCGATGCTGATGTTTTTAAATTACTTCGATTTATTTATCATTTTGCTGTACACTATAACGAATCTGCTATTCATCATCAACAGGAACTTTACAAGGATGTATTGATTGTTATGGTGCATTTAGTAGATGCGTTAAGTCGTAAAAATCCTGGATCGATTGAACATCTCTCTCTATTCTTAGAAAAAAGTGCTATGAATCAACTGACTACAAAAGAAAATCTTCTTTCTGAACTTGACAAATCATTCAGTGTACCAGAAATATTCTTTGATCTTCATATAAATTATAGTGCAGCTTGGTATCGACCAACAGGAAATAAACGAAATGTTAATTTCAATACATTATCACCAGCATTTGTCACTTATTTTAATAGAATCTTTATTGAATACTATCAAGGACGTCTTAAATCACGCGGTGCAAAACCAGCATGGTCTTAATCAATCACATTCTGGCGCGTAAAAGAATTCTATTTTTTAAATGAATAGTTTTTAATAGAATCTTAAAATGAACGTTGTGAATGATAAAGATAGAATATAAGAAGAGAACCACGTGGCGTACTTGAGAGTGCAACCGATGGGTTATACACAGTAAATCATTCTAGTGTTTTTGCGCAATAATATGCACGTTGTATTGACTGATTGCGATCGAACATATTTTCTTTGTTTAATTATTCACGAGATACATTACTTATTCAAAATTTTGATGACATGCACTTCCGAACACTATGTTGATTTTTAGACTTAAATAGGTAATTGACATATGATTTACCATTCTTTTCATTTTTTGTAAAAGCAATATGTGGGATATTTGGATGTACTTTTTTCTTCTTCATTCTTTGGAGGTATTTTCGAGCAATTTGACATATGTTCATGTGATAAAGAATGCATCTCTGGTGATACAGAACCTGAATTCAACAGTAATGAATGGTACATGTAATGAATGTCTTTGTAGAATTGTATTGAATGCAACCATGGCTTCTTCGTTCAATTGTTTTCATAATAATAGCACATGTGAAATGTTTTTCACCTCCTTCAACAACATCTATGATCACTCAGAGTACGAGTAGTGTATTGAGTGAGTCTCAACATCTGTTTGATAACTAATTACCAAAAGATTTTATCTTTACAAATGCATGTTAAGGGAGCAGAAAATGATACACTATATTACGCAATGTCTTGTAAGAGATTTTCTAGAGAGTAGAATGTCGTTTTA
>JAJEKB010014268.1:0-12489 GCA_022393335.1 Macrotrachela quadricornifera
GTAAAACACAAGTGTTGTAGACCACTCGTCTGTTTTGCAACAAGTCAAACCAATGTTGTTGGGAGAAGTAACTAAGGAAGAATTACTTGCAGAAACGTTTTTTTTCTCGATTTCGATTATTTTGGAACCATACGAAGCAGCTGCTAGAGAATTATGTCGATCATATTTAATATTTAAAAGTTGATTATAATAATGTACTTTGTCAGAATCATTGGATGCCTGTTCGAGCAGGCTATTATAAAGTTCTTCAGCTTTGTCCAAGCAACCTATTCGAACTAATAAGTTAGCTAATCGATCCCATCCTGTGCCATTTCCAATCTGATTTGCTATATATTTGGTGAGTATACAAAGTTCTTCATCGTCATCCGAAGTCAGTTGAAGATCAACTTGATAAAGTCGAGCATCCTTATTTAGTGGTTTAATGTCAATAATACGAAAGACGGTATGCATCGAAAAGAGAACTTCATTTTCTGACTGGAAATGGCTGACTTGATCGATGTCAGCAAATGGAATTGATGAAAATGATGAATTAATAGACATTGCGAATAGTATACCAATCATATCAGGTCGTATAGAGTTTGATTCAGCAAAGGCGTGAGCAGTGTCTTTATTTCTACTTGTAGATAAGAAGTTGTTAAAGGACATCAATCCGTTTTTTGTTTTCTGAAGTTTTTCAAAATCTTTTCTCTCAAGACCTTGTCCTCGATATACTGTAAAAGACGTCACATCATTTGCACAATGCTGTTTCTCATGCAATTGTTGAATTTCAAAGTGTAGGCGAGAGAGAAAAAAGCCCATTTTAATAATAATATCGCTTTGTAATGTGCGCAAAGCATGATTGAGCATCGAATAGATGGATGATGGACCAGTATACCACCAAATTGCTGCTTTCTCGTGATATTCTTTTTCAAATAAAGCGATATTGACTGGTGATATATCTTTATTAGATGTATTTTGACAGAGAGTAACAAAGTCATGGATGGATTTATCATCATATTTTATTTC
Organism: Macrotrachela quadricornifera; assembly: GCA_022393335.1. Taxonomy (NCBI): domain Eukaryota; kingdom Metazoa; phylum Rotifera; class Eurotatoria; order Philodinida; family Philodinidae; genus Macrotrachela; species Macrotrachela quadricornifera. The sequence continues at coordinate 1,006 of JAJEKB010014268.1, forward strand.
CAGAAGAATTTCTTTAAAAATTTGAGTGTACATAAACGACGACTCCAATTGATCGAGATTTTCATTTAAATCGCTTCCATTGACCGATACAAAACTTAGAGCAATAGAATCCTGATTGTACTGTTTGATCGCTAATTCTATTGCCCGACATAGAAGTATACTTGTACCATAAATGCCTTTCACTTTTGGCTGTTCTTTGATGCAGTCACTAGATGAAGATTTGCGGTTAGAGAAAACGTAAACCTGATTAAGTTGAGGAATATCATGGATAAAAGGCATTATTTGTTGACCAATATTTTCTTCTATGATGAGAAATGTGATACTAGTCTCTTCTAAATCAGTAAGGAAATCGATGCATTCATCTGAATTTGTAAAAGTATGCACATTTTGCAATAGGTCCAAAATATTTTGACATTCTTCATTTGTTTCGTCGATACCCATCTTAAGCCAGATAAGTGCAACATTTTGGCTTATATCCATCTTTGAACCAATGTTCGTTCAATGATATAAGTGAAAATAGTAGTTGGTTCTACTTAACACTGACGAACAAAGATTGCTTAACTTTTGTCGTAAATACTACTCTAAAGAATACGAGAAAAAACAGAAAAACAACAGATTTTTACTTCAACCAACCTTCTTTAGGCTTCACCTACATGGTAAATTTCGTATGTCAATATATATGTTACACTTATTTCTTGATCAAATATCAAAAAGGGATCAAAGTTCTGTCAGTAAATACCATTTATTTTTCTTATTGAGCTCATAAAAATAATTATATGAAAGCAAGCACACATATATACAAATCCTTGATTAAATATCCACAATAGTATGCCTTTCACAGCACGACCCATTATTTAATTAGAAATATCAAATTACAGTAGAAGACGAAGTATAAATCGCCATTTTTTGAATTTGGTATATTCCTAACAGCACTTTCAGACGTTTATTAGATTTCAAAAAATGTAATTCATGAATATTTTCTTCATTGACATCTCTTCTCCTTTCAATTGAACTAAACTAGTGCGCATTGTTTAAGCGATCAATCCTTTCTCAAATAAAGTTTATTTATCGAGATGAATAGTGGATATCTACAATTTGAAAATCAATCATTTTCTTGTGCTACTTCTTTTGCTTTATGTTGATAATTTTCAGTGAAAAAGTGATATTATAGTGGAACCATAAAGAGTCTCATGATCGGACTTAATTCTATGAAGATCAAAAATATTCGAGCGTGACTATATACAAGTAAGAAAATTAATCTTTTTCAAAAAGAAAGAGAATTTCTCTAATTCTTTTATAAAATTTGACAATTGGTCTAGTCAGCTGTAACAAATATAAAAGATACAGTAAATACATTAGATAAACTATTCAGCTGATTTAATCTCCCAACCAATAAAATTATCCAATGTATTCTAATATTTCATCTGAAAGATGTCATGATATTTCGCTTACGAAGTAAAGCCGATGAACATCAGCATTAATGTATCGATGAGTTCAGTTTTCCTGACATCATCAATGCACCGAGAGTATCAGCACATCAGCGATCGGTGTTGATAGATCATCAATGTTCCAATACCATCAGTGCCAGTGATCGCTGAAAAACAGTGAAACACTGTCGGTAAACTATCGGTGTGCAGTGAGCGTCAGTATCAGTGCAATCAGTGTCAGTTTTTTCAGTATTGTCACTGACATCGCACATCCCTAGACGAAACTAATCGTATTGACATCTATAATGAACACCGTCAGCCATAATAATTCAATTATCTACTATTTTTTAATTAGCTCTTTTACCCCTTTTTAGCTCCGGCGGCGTCTCAAGGCGCCACCCATGTTTCTCTTTTTAATATTAAAAAAATAATGATTTTTCAATTTTTCGAAAAACGACCGGGATCAGAGGCCGAAACGAACCAAACTTTTCTGGTTCGAGCTTCGTTCAGTTCGGTTGAATATTTAAAAGCCGGTTCGAACTCGGTTCAGTTCGATGGAGTTTCTAAAAAGCTGGTTCGGGTTCGGTTCGTTTTCGAGCTCTGATCAAAACTGAAAGAGTTTATATTCGACGACTATCAGTAGTCCTATCAATTTATAATTCTAATACCCATACAGATTAATACGCCACTAGATGATTCTCATAATTGAGATGAAACCGGTCGTAGCTTTTCTATTTTTGTAATACTCACCCTATTATATAATAGAATTCTTTGCTATCATTGAGCTTCTATATGTATATATTTTTCAAATATTGGAAGATGACAAGTCTCTCGATTTTAATAGATATATATGTAAAAGTTATAGTGCACTGTACTAAGGCTACCTAATAATGATTCCTTGAGAAAGTATCGAAACCGATCGTGGCTTTTCTGTTTTTATAATACCATCTCTCACTCTTACACCCTCAAAATATTGTTTGATGTCTACACTGAATTTATTTACTGGATAAAATGATAAAAGTATTTTTTCCGCGAATGTGACCGTGTGAGCGGATGCAGCTGACGTTATTCAAGATATCTGCGCTATAAATTGGCAGTGTCAGAAGACTGTTCTTTCACACTACTTTCTTCCAAGCAAAATGCCGATTTCAATACACATTTTTCTGCTTCTTGCTATTTGTTTCGGTAAAATGAATACAGATCCATATTACATGTGGCCTCAGCACATGATGCCATCATCTGGTGAAACCTTCAGTTTTACGATTGCATCGACATTCAACGGTGTTCCTACTAACGCTGGTGAGATTTTCATACAACCTGTAGTTGCTCAAGATTCAAAAACGGTAATTGGTTATCGCCAATATTCAGTAGACAACTGGGGGCCTGAAATCACTATGAAATTCGTTAGTGTTTCGTATGTTAACGGCAGCGTGTCTATACGACAAATCAGTGGAGATTCGGGCGAATGTATCAAATTTCCCGGAGATTATTTTTTTAATTGTACAAGTTGGTCAAGGATCGATCTGTTGACATATAAACAAAGATGTCATTCAACACCATTCTCTCAAGACTCCGAAACACCCCAGAGATTTGTTGAACAAGTAACAACTTTGGTTGCGAGCAATACTGATCTTACTCATCCGGCGTTGTTGATAAACAATCAAATTTTGCAAGTCGATTCTGAAGAAGATTCTGGAGAAGATTCACCTAGGGTTACTGTACAAAATATCTCAAACAAAAATGACCATGCGATATTTCCGTACAACAAGTGCGCGTTTTAAAAAATAATAAAGGTGTATAATTGAATGCGATGAATTATTATTCTGCATATTCTCGGCAGAAGCACATACGCATATTAAGAATGAGGGTGAGAGTTAGTAACCATGAACGGTTTCGAATCCACTACGGTTCTCTTCAGATGGCTTTAGTCTACTATAGCTATTCAATAATGGTTCTAAAAGAAGAATTATAAATAAACTAGAATTATCTATCAAAAATTTTTGAAAACAAAATCAAGAAATTAATTCTCAGTTTGTATCAAAAAGACAATATATATTTTTCATTAAAAAGTTGAGAGATAGTAGTGGGTGAGTTTTATTAGAATTATTCCTAACTTCTTACGACGAACGTTTCGAATCTTGCTTAACGACTCATCATCAAGTAAGTGGTAAATCAGTCAAAAAACACGTCGATCTATCTTTTGAAAAAAAGGCTAAATAAACCAATCAAATGAAAACAGATCAGTTTATATTTTTAATATATATGAAACTATCTGCTAATTTCAACTTTTGCTTTTCAACAACCTACTATTATATCAAAACAAAAACATCTTTTTTTCTTACAAACTACTAAATTACTAATGAATTTTTTATAGAAATGCAATAAAATAATAAAATAACGCAGATAATATTTATGCCGACGCGTTTCATGTTTATTTAAAAATTTAAAACATTCATCAAGGCACTGTATTACAAAAATGTATAAGAATAATAATAAAATAAAATAAAAAAGGAGGAAGAAAAAAAGGAATTGGTCTTTGAGTGTATGTGTTAATAGTAAATGTTGACTTTTCCATTCAACTGAGGGTGGGGTGAGTATGATATGACATAACTACCACGATCACCATTATCGATCCTATTAAAGATCTTATCAAGTTGAGTGAATAATCTGTATTGAGAAATTTATTTTAAAGCCGATCGCTGACGGCAAAAAAGACCTCGACAACTAATTTTGAGCACAAATCTTAGGCAGCAGAGTTCAGTCATTAAGTGCGTGCGTTTGAAAATATGACTACCTCAATCCGAATTTTTACCTCAAGTAAAAGTGATCGGCGATTAGTTGATAACCCAAGTGAGCAAAGAAATACTGGAGACAAGCAACATGACTAGTCCAAAATGTCCTTAATACCGATCACGACTAGCCTGAAGAATCTTGTTTATCCGTCCAGACTAGTTATATTTACGAGAAGTGCCTTGTAATTATCTCTGAACTAATCTAGAATGTTCTAGAAACCTGTCATGTCTGGTATGTTTTATCTGTTAATCCCGTCCAAATTAGTCAGAAGAATAGAAAAAGAATCGAAAAAGTGGATTCGATCATTCGATCCGACAATCTTCAATATCGGATGAGCATCCTGACGATAGCCCATGACGCAACAATAGAATCAACGTCAGTTTAAGCAGTCTAAAAACCAAAGTAACGCACCTCCATTGCCTACACGGTTAAAAACTAACCATGGGCAAGCGACTTTACTGATCGGAAACATCTCAATGAATAGTCAGGACTAGTCTGAACCGTCATGCGAGCAAGTCATAATTATTCTTTTGTGAAAATGTATTATCAATCTCGGTTTACACTAGTTCAAAATTTTTGAACAATTAATTTGATTCGATTGACTTTTCGAGCTAATTACTTCAATTGTGGTCACTGATGAAACGAAAAAACAACAGAATAAAAAACAGGATATTTTTCAATATCTGTACAACTTGTTAATAACAACTGGTGAATAATGAAATGTTTTTAAAACGCGGATTAGGGTGTAGAATAACAATCAATTCATTATCTATCTTTCACTTAGTATAAACTAGTGTTTTGATGTAAGTTCATTAAAAAATTGCTTCTACCATTGTTATTGAGTTTTATAGTTGGAATAATTTAAATTCATTATTTAAACATTATTTTACAAAAACATTTCACCTCTCCTTTTAATCGATTCAATCAAACAGAGGTATTTTAAAAGTAAAACTCTAAACACTTACAGTATATGTTGACAACAGTTGTAATAAAATATATTTTTGTCTTCTATCCAGAGTACTAGAAATTGACGTTATAAACTTATCATACAATATCGTTTGAAAATGGGTCTTTCTGTCAGTATGAATCCTCATTGCCGAAGTTCGTATCGCCGAAATGCAGAACGCCGATTTTCGGCGATTTGCATTTTGATCATGTATGCTTTCGCCGATGTCACTTTTTTCAGTGTATATTTTGACGATATAACTTTCGATCAACTAGTCATTAGCAATATACATTTTCGTCTATACGCATAACATCAAAACTATCATCAATCATCTGCAACAATAACATATTTTCTCAAACACTATTCCAATATGATGTCAGCTATCACTGTAAATACATCCACCTTTTTGATATAGAATAGGTGACTCCCGAGATGAATTGTATAATACACTATACTAAACTAACGTATAATATTCAACCACAACAATTCTTTCTAACTAACTTAGACAAAGTATAAACTACATTCTGACCTCATCAAGTTAGAACATTTCTTCCTAAGTTAAATTAGCTAACGTATCATATATATTTCAAGTTATCAAGTTAGGGAAATTTTCCCTAAGTTAAGTTAGGAAGTTTTTTCGTAACTTAACACATTCAACGCGATTCAGTTTTCTCCAAAATATTGAGTCTGTTCGAGAACCTACTTATAATAAATGCACCTATTTGTCATTACATTATCTTCTACCGATTGTTTATCGTCCTCTTCTTCCCATACATGTAAAAGCCGAAAAGACGCTTCAACTATTCAACTATTGTTGCATGAAAGATTAAGGACGCTAACTACAGGATGCTAGAACTAATACATATAATGTTGGGGGTGAGGGCGTGAGAGGTGAGGTTGTCAAGGAACCGCTACCTATAGGTTGCTGCCAAATGCAACGGACAGCATCCTGGAGGCAGTATCTTATAGTAGCATCCTTAATCTATCATATAGTAATAGTTGAATGGTTGAAAAGTTGAATAGTCGAATCGAATTAACGAGTTCTACACTACTGTAAATTCTGGCATTTTTCGGATAACAATAAGTACTACTCGAATCAAGATAGACTGCTCAAGTTGAAACCACTTTTGAATTTACTTAAAGCCAGATTTTCGTCTGTATATATTCCTGATGGAGTTGTTTCAATCGACGAAACAATGATACCATGGCGAGGCATACTTTTGTTTAAACAATATATACCTGGCAAAGCGCACAAATATGGAGTAAACATGTACAAGCTAGCGGCTACTAACGGATATACGTGGAATTATTTGATGTATACTGGTGAGCAAGATCCAATGGCAGGTCTTGGACATGCTGAGACAATGGTGATGAATTCATTAGATGGTCTTTCGGGATGCTATCAGACTGTGGTGGTCGATAACTTCTTTACTAGTATTTCCCGAGCAAAAGCTTTGTTGATGCACAATACATACCTTATTGGAACATTGAGAAGAAATCGTGCCGCGTCCGGAAAACAATTTCTTCAAAAAAAGCTCAAGCGTAGCGAAGCGTACAGATATCAAAATCAGGAAGGACAAAAAAGATGTTTTAATGATTTCCACAAGGCCTTCGCATTCAGCAGATGTAGTTGACATTGGGAAAACAAATTTTCAAAATGAACCAATAATGAAGCCAAGGCACTGATTTATCTGATTAACTATGAGTCTATTATACATGCCTCAAACAATCTTTAAAATGGTACCGAAAGGTAGCATTTGAATTGATTTTTGGGATGGCTATAGTGAATAGTTATTTGGTATACAGGGAAAACTATTCAATAAATAATATGACCATCCTGAAGTTTCGTGAAAGTCTTGTGAGATCTTTACTGCTCGGTATACCATTTGAGAATCTAAAGCCTAGAGCGAGACAATGGTCAACAAGTCAAAGCAAGCGAAATTTGTTGATCACAAGCTGAAAGAGAGAGAAGAATCTTCTCGCGATGTCTGGCGATACTGTGCTGGCTGCTACGAGAAAATAAGGCAACAACAATCAAGAGAAACAAGTAATGCAACCGCAAAGAAAGTAAAGACTTTTTCTTCCGATTGTGACAAATTCTATTGTCTTGGTTACTTTAAGGAGAAACATCATTCTGTACAATAAGTGGTTAAAGAGAGGCTCGAGAAAATATATGATAAATCGCACACAACCTTTTAACTGAACGAAAAAAGCAAAAAAAAGTGTTTTTCTAATCATTTTCTTCCTAAAATATAGCGGGTCCTACAGGTGGGACCCGTCGCGTTGAATGTGCTAAATATATCATAGACTTCGTTGACAGTTGTACGCAAGAGGGGATCATGTTAACCTTGTAAATTAATGATGGATTGCTTGTCAAAGTCTCTACAAGGCGTCACTTACGACTAGTGAATATCCTCATCCTATCTTCTTCTCAAACTAATCTTCTAACTATATTACGATTACACCAAATTAGTTCCCAATTCGTAAGAACTTGTAGATTTTTAATGGGATCACTCCTAATCAGAAATCATAAAACGCAAACGGAAAAAGAAGCAAAAAACTAAAGCAAAGAAAAAAAATACCCAAGTACAATTTATTGAAGACATCACATGTGACGATAGAGATGTAGTTTTGCATTTTGTGTACTAAACCTTTCAAATACGTCCCTTTGTTTCCAACGGAAGCATAATGTCAGATTCCGTAAATCATACCTGACTGTGGACGAATGGTTGTGAGGTTTAGAATAGAACTTCAGATGCAAAGTTCAAAAACTAAGCCTATTTTACATACTCTTTATGGTAAAATACCTTCTGTCAAACTGAATGGAATACCACTATAGCCTTTGATTATTATTGTTTTAAAAACTATATTTGTAATGCAATTTATATCAATTACAGTCTGTCACTCATGTTGAATTAACCTGAAAAATGTAGAAGCATCTCTGTGTATTAATTTTATGCTCCCTTCCGAAATATTTCATGAGTAAGAGATCATCTACGTCTGTTAGATAGCCTTCCGCTTATGAACTGACTTAGATACTGTCAAAAAATAATGATTTGTATATAAATAATAGATGATCTAAAAGTTGTGAAGCGATATATAGATAACTCTTCAATGTGAATTTAATTTATTTATGAATGATTACCACGATCAAACTTTCTAGATGAGTGCTTCTGTATATGTCTGAATGCACGATAAGTTGTCGAAGTCCTCTGTAGATTTATCGAATGCATTTACACATCAAGTTAAACTAGCAGTTAAATAAGTAATGAAAGCAAAAGAAATGCTAATATATCAGGAAAAACTAATTAGAAAATGATTAGTCTGCCAATCAGCAAGAAATAAATAGAATATACCTTGACAACCAAGGAAAACTAACACATTCATTCAAAATGCTGGGATAAAATACAAAGTTTGTGTGAAAATTAACAAATATTGGAAAAGAATTGCAAATTTTCCAACATTCTTCATCTAAGACATGTCGTATTGCTATAATGAACTGAAAAAAGATGCAAAAGTTCCACATTTAAGTCTATTAAGAACTGTGCTAAAAAATTATTGATATACTCCTTTATCAGACTGGGGTTTAGCTTCCAGGAGAAAATTCTCTAATTCACAGGAAAATAATTCTTGTTGAGCACATCAAAGTTCAAGTTTCGTTGGTAACTATCCATTCAAAATTCAATTCCGTTCTCTTTCTAAAAAAGTTGCATTATATTGAAATTTTTGAGTATCAGAATCCCTGTTGAATTTCACAAACGAGTGACTAGTCGTTCGTCGACCCACCGCCAAATACAAAAGCACCAGAGCAAAACACTTTATAAGTTCACGACTGGATATTGAAAACAACACGTGCAAGTATACATGTAAAAGTATAAACTTATCTTGACTCTGATGTTCTTTTGACCTTAGTAAAAACAATCAGACACACAACCTCTTTTTAGTTTTTTTCATATGATCTTCTCTTCAGTCAAGAGAACGTTTGCATCCTTGAGGAAGGATACATATTGTTTTCTATAATGAACCTACATGTCAAACAAGTTTGTATCTCCGATAAGGAGCATTGATTTGTCTTCACATTCTAGAATCTTAATCAGTATTGATTACTTTACTAGTAATATAAACTTGCGTCGGATTGAAAGATTTTACTAAAGATATCATATATATTAGTACAGTAGTACAGCCAAACTAGTAACACTAATAACTTTATATCTTTGCTTGAAAAGTGTTGGAAACCAAACCCTTTGAGGGCGTTTAATAGCTCACTGAAGTCTATCACTTCGGCATACACTCGATTTAAAAGCGAGGAGACAGTTAAGGGTGTTCCCTGGTAGACTTAATTCTGTTTGAATAATCCCTAATTAGTCTCGAACATAATTAATGTTAATTCAAAATACAAAATGAACGACTAGCCGCTCCTCTGTGCACCCGTATTTCATTCTTCATAGCTTTCTATATATGATCTATCTTATTTATCCTTGCGTTTTTCCAAATTTTCTGTACGCTCAGTCTAGACAGCCTAGTTGCACAACGTTATTTACATAACCCACTAATAAATTTCTGAGTACTTAAACATACAGCTTGAAACTAATTTAATTAATCAAGAGCTCGACGTCGAAAATTCATCATTAGTTGAAATTTAGGCCTCAAAAAGTGTAATAGGAAAAGAGCATAAGCTCGCGAAATTCTGATTCATTGCATTTTCAGTCTAATAAAATCTCAAAAGTCCTAAACCTAGCATTGTAAATCTATGATTGAGTAACTTTTTCAGTTCCAAAACTTTTATCGGTTGAAAGCGCAACACCAAAAATCTTTAATGGGATTGACTTCTCACTTGGAAAACTCTAACTAGTGAAGAAAGCGAACTGAAAAATATCCGATTCTATGGAATCTGTAGCCAAAAAATGTTCTTGGTTCAAAGTGTGACATCAAAAACTTTTTATTGGGTCATTCTCCAGGTTGCGAAAAACGGCTTTGTAATCTTGTGCTTATTTAACCTGCGCGCTATGACTTGGCACAAGCAAACATACACGAAATTCTATTAGTATTTTTCATATAACCTCACTTTGGTCGAAAGAAAAAAATCATTTGAAAAAACTTAAAAACTAATAGTACCATTCGATTTGTTGAACCCAAAAACTTTCGCTGAAATGTTAAGATCCGATTTTTTTCAAAGTTTAGATTTCTTGTTGGTGTCTCTAAAAACATGTTTTTTTTGTTTTTACCTTTGACCTGGTACAAACATACAAACACACAAACAAACGCATCTCAGTTTTCCTGTATCACCCTCCCTCAGTCGGCGGAATAAAAGTATAAATGTGCAATGTACGTTTTAGTATGTTTCAAAAGTCGAAGACAAATACTAAGAAAATACTGTGACAAAATATCTTTCAGTTGAAGTGCTTCTCTGTCAGTCCTTTCTGTAAATGAGAGCTATATGTGAACGTTATTGACCAATAGTAAAACGGTAATGGTATCATATTTTAATTGTTTTATAAGAGTGGAGTCTACATGAACTTCAGGAAGAGTATATGTGGTAGGTTTAGAGGTAGTCATTTCTGGATTACGAATATTACATAGACTTCAATTTTATTTCTCGTTCACCGGAATTTACAGATTTTCGGCATCGGTCCCGTAAACAATCCCAGTAAAGCTTTAATTTTTGGCGCCAGTTCCGACTATTGACACCGGGATAGTGAGCAGAGCTTATCCCACACATCTCTAATCCCAAACCATCTCAACTTTTTAACAGATGTTCAATAAGTAAGGGTATAGAAATGAATAGGTCATATTAGTAATAGATTCAATCCTGGATACTCCTATTGTAGCGTATACTGACTGATGAATGACCAGAGATGAGCAGCTCCGATCATCGCTCTCTCGAGCTCACGTTAGCTGACCTACTTAAAGGTTTAATAATTACGATGAACGAACATTATTAATAAGCGTTTGACATTCAAAAAATAACCTTTTTTTCCTATTATTTGATAGAAGAACTATATTTATATTTATAGTGAAAGTATTGAAGTATAAACGAAGCATCTTGTATAATACAATTTATTGATGCTAGTTGAAAAAACGTACTTCAAAATGAATTATTATTTCAAGTCAATAAAAAAAGGCATTCAAATCGAATGTCTATCATTTACTCTAAATTGTGATCCCTGAATTCGTTCCTAAAAAAATTCCTATTTAGGGATGAAATAGTAGTTATCATCATTTTGGTCACCAAGTAGGGATAGCAAATTTAGGGATGTTTCAATTTAGGAGTTTTTTTCGAAAAATATGTTCTAACTAAGTAAATTCAATGCCATTTTG
>JAJEKB010014269.1:0-21944 GCA_022393335.1 Macrotrachela quadricornifera
CAATCATTGAATATAAATAAAAATTATTCATTTGATAATGGATGAGATTTGTAGTCTTATATTACCTATTTATTTATCGAGATAATAAATTATATTCTTTTGTTGGAACAGACAAGAAATATTTAATATCTTGATAGATAAATTTTGCTTTTCTTTTTTATACTTATCAGAGATGTCCATCGCGGTTGATAATCTGCCGCTGCTACGCCGCGACAATAATCAAAGAAAGTTATCCGCGCCGCTGCCGCGATAGTATTTTTAAAAATCTTTGGATTTTCAATGCTGTGATCGGTTTAAACTAGAGTTGCGTCTGCCACTCGATCAGATTCATCAAGCCTTATCGTGCAGCACACATCAATATCGAGATTATGTGTAAATTCCTGAATTTTTGAAAATTTCTTTCATGAAAAAGCCGCCGCTGCCACCACCGCCATCGCGGCAGCGGCAGCGCCATGATGGACATCTCTGATACCTATTTGCCTTGACAATGAGCTTGTTAGGTGGCTATTGGGTGAATCCATGCGTACCCGACCACGGTTTTGGAAAAAGTTTTTTTTTCGATTTTTTTTAACAGAAAGATGTAAGCAGTCTAGGAAACGTTATTCGTCGAAAAAAAAGAAACTTTTTCTATTGAAATCCTGAAGCACTAAGTCGTTTTCTCGGAACATGTACCTCTATATTACATGTTTTAGCCGTCATATCGGTATATGCTCTACGAAATCGAGATTTTTTATCGATTTTTTCTGTCAGAAGGATGGAAGAACTGTAGCGAACGTGGTTGGTCAAAAAAAGAAGCATCATTTCTAATGGAATGGTGAAGTCCTAGGCCATTTTGTCGGTACATGTATATATTTATTCAAGATAATTGACAATTATCAGTTTCTCTTCTATGTTTTTCATTAGTTTTTTGCTGTCAAAGCCACGAACAAACTTCTGCTATGCGTATGACTTTTTCACATGAGAGCGTAGGCAAAGAAAAGGGCACTTGAACTTTCATAATCCTCATATAGAAGTCCGGCTTGAGTATTTTCTTTCTTGCATATGATCGTCATTTTTATGTCTATGAGTTTCGTGTTTGTGAAATCATGTGAGGGGAACGAAAGGCAAACATTTACATTCAAATATACCGAGCCATGATCAAGCCAAATTAATACATCGCTTCACATAATGACATGTGTAAGTACGGAGTCCGATGTACAATTGTCCTAATTTCAACCGGTAGAAAGATAAGATGACTCATGAATGTAACAGAATAAGTCGTGCACTATTTCTTTTCGCTATATCTCTTTTTACAATTCCAATTCCGATACGAAAGTGTTGAATACCATCTATCTTACAGAGAAGATATTAATTCAAAACAATATTGAACAATTTTCTTTATCTTTTTAGTGATGGTGCCAGTACCCATCTTAAGAATAATGTTAACATTTTAAATCTGATCCATCATAAGGCTGATTTCGGTGTGAATGCATGCTGGACGTTTACGGTCACAGTTCATGGCGAGGGAGCTGGTGATGGCATTGGTGCTGTATTGAAATCAACTGCTCGACGTGTCACACTCTCAAAAAATATTCTTCTATCAACACCAAAGGATCTCTATGAGTTCTCACCACAACAACAACTAGAAACAGCTGATGCATCTAACAAAGCATATCCTGGTATTCATGTCTTCTTTGTCGATGCAAAAGAAGTTCAAAAAGTCAAAGCTACTGCTCTCAAAACAAGAGGTGAACAGATAAAATCCTCAGGTAACAGGAACTTTTTTCTTCTTCTGATTATATGAATCATCTACATAGGAACAATCTAAGGCATTCGTGCTACACACGAATTCCAGCCTTTCAACAACAACACAATTCGATGTCGCCCAACATCTCGTTCCAAAAAAATCAACATATTTTCATTTCAGTGATAGTCGTTTAGAGTTAATTCTCATTTATTCCGAACAACAAAACAGAATTCAATTTGAAAAAATTAGAAAAATTCGATCACTGTCGATTATCTTGAATAAATATATACATGTACCGAAAAAATGACCTAGAACTTCACCATTCCATTAGAAATTATGCTTCTGTTTCTGACCAACCACGTTCGCTACAGTTCTTCCATCCTTCTGACAGAAAAAATCGATAAAAAATCTCGATTTCGTAGAGCATATACCGATATGACGGCTAAAACATGTAATATAGAGGTACATGTTCCGAGAAAACGACTTAGTGCTTCAGGATTTCAATAGAAAAAGTTTCTTTTTTTTCGACGAATAACGTTTCCTAGACTGCTTACGTCTTTCTGTTAAAAGAAAAATTGAAAAAAAAAATTTTTTCAAAAAGTGGTCGGATACTCATGGATTTACCCTATTATCTTTTAATCTAACACAGAGAAATTTCTGCCTTATTGAAACATAATACTTGTCGTGAACGTTTTTTCATACGATATATGTCACTTGACATGTATTGTATTAGCTTAACGACGGGTACCGTCCCGTTCATGTTCTCAATAAGAACAGAATTTCTCTGTACGCGTGCGCCTATTCAATAATAAAAATACATTTCTTTTTTATCGTTTTATTTTCTTTTCCAAAAAAAATAACAAACACACGTTATCTCATTACAATTTCTTTTTTACAATATCACTGTTATTTCTCCATTTTTGAAGCTCAGGGTAATTTGATGGTAACGAAAGTTCTCCAATATTTACTGCATGTTTATAATATGAAAGTGCTTCTGAATATCCACCCATGCTGTAATACACCGAACCGATGTTGTTGTAGGTGGAAGCCAAACTAGGATGATTTGCAGGAAGTAATTTTTGTTTAATTTCAAGGGCTTTTTCATAAGACAAAAGTGCTTTCGAGTATTCACCCATGTTTTTATACACGTTACCGATGTTGTTGTAGGTCGAAGCCAAATCAGGATGATTTGCAGGAAGTGATTTTTGGCTGATCTCAAGGTCTTTTTCATAAAACGAAAGCGCTTTCGAGTATTCACCCATGTCAGAATACACATTACCGATGTTGTTGTAGGTCGAAGCCAAACTAGGATGATTTGCAGGAAGTGATTGTTGTTTAATTTCAAGAGCTTTTACATAAGACAAAAGTGCTTTCGAGTATTCACTCAAGTTGGAATGCACCAAACCGATGTTATTGTAGGTCGAAGCCAAATCAGGATGATTTGCAGGAAGTGATTGTTGCCGAATTTCAAGGGCTTTTTCATGAGACGAAAGTGCTTTTGAGTATTCAGCCATGTTGGAATACACCAAACCAATGTTGTTGTAGGACACAGCCAAATTAGGATGATTTCCACGAAGTGATTGTTGTTGGATTTCAATATCTTTTTCATAATATGAAAGTGCTTTGGAGTATTCACCCAGACTGTAATACACCGCACCAATGTTGATGTAGAGCTGACGGAAATTAAGATGATTTGAAGGAAGAAATTTTTTAAAGATTTTAAATGATTTTTCGTAGAAAGCAATTGCTTCTTGATATTCTCCTTGTATATATTTTATCTTTACAAGTTCTTTATAAATATTTCCTTTTTCCCTTTCATCAATTGTTTGTTCAAGAAGAACTCCATAAACTTCCTGAGCTTTTTTGGGTTGACCTATATTAATCAGTAATTCACCCAATCGAGCCCATCCTGTTGATCCTTCAGTTTCTTCTCGTATACGATCCGTAAGTATACGACGATCTTCATCATCATCACTGATAAGAGTCAAATCTACTTGAAAGAGACGAGAATTACCATCCAGTTGCGTAATATCAACAATACGAAATACTGTATGCATGGAGAAGAGAATTTCATCTTCTTCTGGATAATAGCTAATACCTTTGATGGAAGCGAAAGGAGTTGATAATATCGAAGGATTGATAGTCATAATAAAAAGGATACCTACCATGTCGGGATTAGAAAGAGCATTGTAGGCAAAAGGTAGGGAAATTTGACGATCTTTGCTGGCGGATAAAAAACTGTTAAAGGACATTAGACCGCTTTTGTTATTCTTCAATTGATTAAAATCTGTTTTGAATAAGGCTTGACCACGATAAACAGTGAAATTTATAGCATTATGATGAGAATGATGACGAAATTGTTCTTTGTGTAAGTGATCGATCTGTTGATGTAAATCATTGATGAAAAGCCCCATTTTAATCATAATATCTCCATCCATTGTTCGAAGACCACGATTGAGCATTGGATATAAAAATGACTCACATGTATACCACCAAATTGGACTTTTATTATGATAGTTTTGCTCCAACTCTTTAACATTGACCAATTCTTGTTCATTGTCAACAAAGACATCTTCACAATAATCAATAAATTCTTTAAAGTAACTTTTTCCAAATTTGATGGATAATAAGATTTCTTTGAAGATTTGTGTATACATAAAAGTTGGATCTAATTGATCCAACTTTGTATTCGATATATTACCATTTGTATTCATAATGCTAATGGAAATTAAATTTTGTTCACATTGTTGAGCTGCTTCTTTAGGAGCAGCACAAATTGGGGTAATTTCTGTGAATACACCTCGAATTTTTGACCATTCTTTAGCCCATTGTTCGTGGTATTTTTTGTTACCACAAAAGATAAAAATTGAATCCACTTGGAACGTATTGTGAATACGAGGCACAATATGTTCACCAAATGAACCAGATATAATCATACATACCTTTTCCTGGCTAGTAGTTTCCAGAAATTGTATACATTCTTCTGCATCAGTAAATGTATTGATGCTGTTTACTACACGGCGTAGTCGTGCTATGGTGTTTTGGCAATCAGCATTATATTCTTCGTCACTATTCTCATCTAACCAAATGAGAAGAACATTTTGTACCATTTTGATGTTAATTCGTCGACGTACAGTTCCATCTTTCCATGTTATTCAAATATTTCATATTAGCCAATGGCCCACGATACATAGTGGTATCAATATTTTTTTAAATATCTTTTTAGTTTTTCATAATTTCAACCTAAATGTTTTTTTTTCAAAAGATTCAATGTTTAATGCTTTACAAAATCTTGTTTAAACCGATTGTCATAAGAGTAAAAGCAAATGAAAACTATTGGAATAAACTTGTCAATGTCTTTCAAAGTAGCAATGGCAATTTTCTAATATTTGTCATTTTGTAGAGTTTTTGAAGTTTTATGTGTTTGGAATGATGAAGAATTTTTTTACAAGGGAATCTTGTAGCATGATAATTAGCATTATGTGTTTTTTTAAATTAGGAAAAACAACATATTTTACTATCTTATTTTTTCATGTTGATGATATATTTATGTAACCCAGTCAAAACTTATATTCTAGTGGGAAATTTTGTTTTCATTTAAAAGTGTCTAATTGTAGTGCGGAATACTATAAAAATTTGATTGATAAAGTATCATTTGTGTTCAAGTAAAAAAGTCTAATTAATTTAAATTCGAAACAATGCTTAGAAACTTGATTCTAAGACGATAGTTTCATTTCATATGTATTCTCTTGTGTGTTATCGGATAACTTCCAGATGACTATACAAAACACGATGTTTTGAAAATTGATTATCTTACATGTTTGCAAGATTATTGAAATAGTTTCACTTACTACGACACCCGTTTGTATGCGATGTAGAAAAAATGGAAAAGATATTTAAAAAAGTTCTATCACCAGCGTTTATTTTGATTCATGCGTTAGATAAATATGATGAAGTGATAAAGGAATGATACTTTTGGAACAGTTGATACTTTTTCTGTTTCTTTTACATTATTAGTTTTGTCAGTAGTCGTTTTTTGCTTGTTCATAATTTTAATGTATGAATCTTTTTAAATTTGAAATAATTGAAAAAAATACTAGTGAAAATATGATCTAAAATGTGATCTTTTAAAAGTTATCTACTTCCTTTCCAGATTTTATTTTCTTTGTTCCTCTCTGTCTCTTTTTTTCGAATGGTTTTTTTTGTTTTATTATTGTAGGGTGTCCGAAACCCTTTTTGCTTCCTTCTTTTAGTTCGTTTCCATTTCGAATGATGAGAGAGGAACAACCAAAGAATGTAACAAAGACAAAGAAAACGAGAATGCAAAAGATGAATAGAATGAATACAAACAGTAACACCTGGAACGATGTGAATAACGTACTTGTAAGATACCTTCCTACCAAGCAAAAAATTTATGTCCACACACACATTCGATAATATGAGCAAAAGAAATAAAGATAAAATTGAAAGAGGGCAAAAAAGATTAGAGAAGAACGAAAAAACGAAAACACATTCACGGAAAAAAGTGAGATAAAAGAATAGCGTACATGGTTAAAAACAAGAAGACGAATATGAGTGTAGTCTCATGATAAAAAGAAAAAAATAAAAGAAGAATGTTAATTGGCGGAATTTCCATTTACGAAAAGAAAACAATGTTGAACGATTGCATTTCCATTTGTGAACAGAATACTTCAATTAAACTATTCGATTGTGCAGAGATGTCACAATCCCAATACGCTGGGTAACGACATGCTACACGTCAAGATATCCTGAAGAGCAACCACCTCATTACCTTATACTTCGCAATATATTTGTATAGCTAAGATTTTTGAGTGTTTTTGGTGCAATGGGGTAATTGCTTCAAAATTTTATAGGCATCGAAAAAGTTGAGATCTTTGAGTGCTTTTGGTGCAATAGGGTAATTGTTCTTGAGGGTGAGGAGTGAGGGTGAGGGCGAGGTGTGAGGGTGAGGGTGAGGGTGAGGGCAGAAATCTTTTCCATGATATCGCAAAACACGAGGGTGTGGGCATTAATCTGTGCATGATATCGCACAGCATGAGGGTGAGGGCAGAAAGGTTTTTATGATATCGCACAGTATGAGGGTGAAGGTAGAAATCTTTTCGTGATATCACAAAATATGAGGGTGAGGACATTGATCTTTCCATGATATCGCAGAGCATGCGGGTGAAGGTGAGTTTAGTTCTGAATGGAACGTTATACAAAACAAAGCACGCATCCTGTTGCCTCGAATGTGAGAGTGATGGATAAAATTAGTTCTACACGTTGAGAGCATTTCTGAAAATGAAATCATGAGCTGTAACCTTCGTTCTACAATAATTCCACAACGCAAACTAGTCTTTCTTATACTAACACTAAAAAATCGAAATCTATCCAATCGGTCATTCACCTCAGTATTTCATGAATAGAGTGTAAGACTTAACACTAACCACAGCTTCCTCACACCAGATGAGTAGTAAGCATATTCATAAATCATACTTTCTCTATAAAGCACTAATACACATACATTATTAAAATCGACTGTCTATCATTACCTGAAAACCTTCACCGTTTATCTATTACTACGTAGAGTAAGCGATACTAGAAACCTGACACCTCCGTCCCTCAACTGGTCGTTTCAAACTACACTAAGCTAACTCATAATCGACAAGCCATGTCAGAAAGTTGAAAACTACCAATTAAATCTGGATAAAGAAATGTTTTAGCTCAAATGGCATATCCCTGCGATACATACATTAACCACCATAACCAAAAGTCTCCACATTTTTCCAGTTTAATACGGTGCATACTCACTTGCATGATTCGTCTCATTATCCCAAAGTCCTCAAAAATCTCACATGTCATAGGATGTGAATACTTTTGGAGCATTCATCCCATTACACCAAAAGCACTCAAAAATCTCACATGTCATTTAGTGAGTATCTGTGTTGGTATATTGTTTGTAGTATTATAGTACCTATGCTATAAATCTCGATGCCCGTCCTTCGGAGATTATGACATCCCTCTAAAATTTATAAAGGGTAGGTTGAAATGTTTTTCCATGAAAGTAATACTGTGATTGCAAATAGAATTCATAATAAATTTTATATCAAATTAAAGCTCCTCAAAAATGGGATTTATCAGTACTAAATACTAAGGATTATCACAATTTTTTAATACTGAATTCAGACCATTTTTACAATTCTGCACTCTATCGGGATAGTAGAAGTTCTCTCATGAGGCAGTTCGACTGGGAGCGTAGAATTGTACAAATAGTCTGAATCGATATTAAGACGTGATAATCCTTGCTATTCGTTAGTGGTAAACCCCGTTTTCGACGGGCTTTAATTTGGTATAAAATTTTTGTGGATTATTTATAAAATCACAGTGCTGCCATCCTAGAAAAACATTCTTACTCACTCGCTGAAAAATATTACTTAAATTCTACAAAATTCCATGGATTTTAAGAGTTCAACATACGGAAATTTTCATAACTCTTTTTATTTAGTACCAATAAACTCTATTTTTCACGAGCTTTCATTTGGTATAAAATCAGAAAAAATAGTTTAACATAAAGAAAATAAGGGCGAAGAAGGGGAGGAAGACTTTTGCTCACAAGTGTAGATAATGAAGTATTGGTCTATAGGAATGCTCCTTCCTTACATTTATCTAGTGGTCTTATTGAACAACCACTAGATAATTATTTCATGAGCAAAAAATATAAAAACTGCTTATTTTAGAAGAAGTGCGAGCAATATCAAACTTGGAAAATTATGCATCCCGGTTCAGTTGTTTTGAACCACTTTCGGAATGAACAAGTGCCCCGATTATCACAACCGGTCGATAACTAATGGAACTTTGAGGGTTTTAATAACTTTATTCTATACAAATTGTATAGTCTCTTCTCTCTTTTCATTTGTTTAACAAAAATACTAAAAAAGAAACATTTCTTTTACTTGAATAGTGAGGGAAACTTTTTGATTGATTTTTCTGCGTTGGGGAAGATTTTTCGTTTTTACGGAAGATTCTGCACTCCTGGAAGACTACTTATGTTTAGAAGCCATATACATATCGAAGCGAATCTAATGGTAAGTATAAATTTTCCTTGTTAACACATTCTATTTTTCTACTAGAAAATTATCTATTCATGTATTATAGAAAGATATTCTCCTCTAGGATTTATATTTATTTTGTAAAGTATAAATCTGCTTGTAACATTGAATTTTTATATAGAACTTTCATTGAGCTACATTGATTAAGGTATAAAATACATAACAGTTTTGTTCATATATTAGAGTTATGATTATAAATTCTAATTTCTGTACAAAATTAAGTTGATAGTCGAAATGTTGTCTGTCTTCCAGTTAAAATGCATTGAAAAGAGAAGAATGAAAAATAAAAACAAACGCCTATTGACTTTTGTGTTTTTCTTCATTCGTTATAAAACAAATTATTAGTCTTTTAATTCATCGATTTTTCTGAACTAAGTTTATCTTCTCTCTCAACAATAGTTTCCTTGTAATAAATTGTTGGCCACAATACATTACAATGTGATTATTTCTTCTTCTTCTTCGTTTATACTTATCTTCAATCTAATATTTTCTTCTCTTTTAAGTCATCATCATCATAAAAAGTAAAATTATCTTAATGTCTCAAATAGTTGAGAAGGAAAACAGTGAGTATATTATTTATAGAGCCCTATCCGATGTAGACAAAACCTCGGACCCAGCGATACTGACCGATTAGTACAACACCAAAGGCCATCGTGTCATCCTAATCGAGAAGTATCTCTGGTCGCGCATGCAAATAAAATAGAAACTAAAAAAAAGAATTCAAGGGCAGTATTTATTAGGTAGCAATAAAAAAAAACAATTATTATATCAATCGACTGTCTTTTCGGTGCAGATCTCCTTCAAGTGACCTGGAAATATTGTTATTATGAAAGAAATACAATTTCTTGAGTGTCTAAGAACAGAGAGAAAGATAAATGTGAGAAACAGATAAAGAGGAAATGATGATCACCTTGTTATCTCGTAAGGCTATAGTGAGATATTGTGCTCCAACATCTCCAATTTGATTGTCCATAAGATCCAGTACGGTCAGTATCTGTGAATAGAGAGAAAGATTAATATGAGAGAGAGATGAAGAAGAGGAAATGATGATTACCTTGTTATTTCGTAATGCTATAGCGAGATTTTGTGCTCCAACATCTGCAATTTGATTGCCACAAAGATTCAACTCAGTGAGTGTCTGTGAATAGAGAGAAACATAAACATGAGAAACAGATAAAAAAGAGGAAATGTGAATCACCTTGTTATCTCGTAAGGCATTAGCGAGATATTGTGCTCCAATATCTCCAATTTGATTGCCCCAAAGATTCAGCTTAGTGACTGTCTGTGAATAAAGAAAAAGATAAATATGAGAGAGAGAGAGATGAAGAAGAAGATATGAGAACCACCTTGTTATCTCGTAAGGCATTAGCAAGACATTGTGTTCCAACATCTCCAATTTGATTGCCCCAAAGATTCAGCTTCGTGACTGTCTGTGAATAGAGAGAAAGATGAATACGAGAGAGAGATAAAGAAGAGGAAATGAAGATCACCTTGTTATCTCGTAAGGCATTGGCGAGATATTGTGCTCCAACATGTCCAATTTGATTATTATAAAAATTCAGCACGGTCAGTGTCTGTGAATAGAGAGTGAGATGAAGAAGAGGAAATAAGAATCATCTTGTTATCTCGTAAGGAATCAGCTAGATGTTGTAAAAACTGCTTTGTCTGGAATTTTTAAGAGATCTTTTTAAAATATTTTTGCAATACTTTCAGGTTTTTTACATTGATAGAATCATTCAGTGTTTTTTTTCGAGCTTTTACTAACACTTAAAAGTCCATTAGAGAAGGTGAAAATTGTCTAATATTATGAAGAATTTTTAGTACTTTTTCAAACAAACATTACATATCGTTAAGAATTTTCTTCACAATTTGAAAAATTTGCTGAAAGAATACTTTGGGAATATTTTTAGCAATTTTTATAGTTGTACAACTCAGAGAGAAAAAAAGAAGGTTGTATTTATTCATGAAAATTTGATAGATTTTTCCATCCATTTCTTCGTTTTACTATTTTTATGATTCTATGAAGAAATTTTTAAGATATCGAGGTAGCTTATATGAAATTGATTTGAAACGTTAACTATTGTTGACATGTTCGTTTTTTTGGTGATTAAAAACATTGTTTAAGTCATTTTTATTATAACCAATAAAACAAATGGCTCTTATTAAAAGTGAATAATAGAGAATAAAATTCTGTTCGTGTCTGCTATATTTTCGTTTAAAATACTTTTTCTATCGCTTTCTCTAAAATATTTATCAAAATACTTATGCATTACTATACATAAAAAAGGAATTGGAACCACTCATATCATAATTTTCCAATTTGTAACGTTTCTCCGAGCGTTTAATTTCGTATCTACAAATTGAAAAAAAATCATCACTCTGTGTTGAAATTAAACTAACGCACCATATTGAATTACAATAAAACACTCGAATACTGTGTATTATAGCATAAAATTTCAAACCAAAATCAACTATTGCGACTTTCTTTATAATATTCTGGTAGAGACTGAAAACTCAGGAAAATGAGTATAATTTAAAAAGAATGATATAATGCCATAAATCGTTTTTGAATTGTTATTTATACTATAAATGAATCCTACTTATAAGCAAAATAAAAGGAATGGGCGACAATCACTTCTAGAAGATAGGTTCCATTTGATATCTTTGTAAATAAGTCTTAATTAAATAGTCAATTTCTAAAAATATCCGTATGTGATGCATATTTCACATTCATCCATGCAGATGACTATTCGTTTTCTAGTATTTATTTTGCTTTTTTCTTAAAAAAAATTCACAATGCCTTAAAATGTTCGATCTATATTCGTGAGAACGTGGTTTTTTTTTAGTACTTGTCTCATCGAGATCAGTAATACTCATGCAGCTTCGTACAGCTGTTAGTGTACTCCACATGGTGCCTGGAAAAAGCACAAAGGAATAACTAAGTCTTTATTACTCTGAAAGGTGAGAAAAGTACGGCATCTCACTCATATTTCGAAGTATTGAATTGCCATTTTTCTCTCCTTCGGATGAGTATTATCATCGAGCTGAATAACCTCTCTTTTTATTTTTATTAGCTATATGAAAGTGGAAAAGTGTTTGTATAGCAAAAATTTGCTGATTTGTATCGATTACAAGACAGATTAGCCATGTAAAAATTCTGATGAAGAACCAGAATAAATGCGATTAACATTCATTTGCTGACATTTAGTGATAGATTTCAATCTATTTTAGTCATTATTGATCGATTAATATTATAATTATTTTTGTTTTGCGTACGTAGAAAATTTCTATGTAAAAAAAGAAATAAAGCTCGTACTTGATGGACTAACATAAATTTAGGCTCGCTCAGTTCTGAAGAAATTCTTTCTGTTTCGAGTAATTTGTCTCAAGGCCAAGTTCACACTACACTTCGCTGTTTAGTGAAACTCGGATGCTATCCAGTTGAAAAAAGAATTGTTTCGACATTCTTCAAGAATTTGATACGTTTGTTTCTATATTTCATATAATACACTCAACTAGAGAATATTGTTGTATGAAATCTATCCATTTGAAACCAGAAAGAAGAAAATGAAGCATTGGAAAGGTGATGAATATGTGGTTTTATAATAGAATGGAAGATTACCTGATACCGATCATACGTGTCTATGATTGTGTTGAGCTTTGTGCATACGTTACGGCAAGACAAAAAAAGTGTTTCTAGTTTAAGGTTATCGAGAATTCGATAAACCAATTCTACCGGCAATGTTTGAAGCGATGGAGCCATCTTCTGATAGGATGATGCGATTGACTGTGACATGAATATATTTCACTTTAATGTATGTGTTTTGAGATAGTTTGTTATCTTATAAGTATCCTTGTGCGTGTGTGTTATGTATCATCGAATATCTTGTCAAAATTCAACTCCTTATCTGTATAGGTAACTACCAAAATGTGATAATAACAATGTAGTAAGAAATTTTGATAGAAGTAGTTATATATTATCTTGGAGAGAGACAAGCCAACGTTTTCGAAGACGATGGATACTTAACGAATAAATATGATGAATAATTGCAATTAATATATTCTTATCGACATAATATATTATCATCAAATTCTTGATATTTTCTTCATTAAAAGAAGTATTGTTTCTCGTTAAATGCAGCGATTAACTTTCGTAGCACACAAAATTTCTCGTTTCCTTTTTTAATAACAAAAATAAAATGTTACAATATTATTTTGATCAAACATGGAATAATAGTTTCACAGTTAGCCTGCCTAAGAGATGATGTAACCAATCGAAAAAACTATTCAGACATCCAAAGTCATTCAAATGGCTCCGAATGAAGTTTTTTTTATCTTTTTTTATATTCAAAACGTTTCGTTTTAAAACAATCATCGTGAGCATACTCGTCTTCAACGGCAAAAAAATCTTAACAAATACCATAAGTTGTATTTGATGACGACATTTTATTTAAAGAATAGATACAGAAGCAGAATTTTTATGGACTGGTAAAAAAATGTTTTCTTCAATATATAGCATTAGTGATAGACTGGAATTAGGTTTTCAATACTTAAAACTTGGAAACAAAAAAATTCTATTATTTGTACTTCTTAAAATGTATGGCTTTGGTAAACATAGTCGCTTTGTGTACACTTTCAACGTTAGAAGTATGACGAAAATATTTGTTTAAAATTTCATACATACACAGCTTTTTTCCTCAATAAGCTGGAAGGTAGATGTAATAGAAACTATTATTAGACGGAGGCTATCATCACTTGTCAACATCCTGCTGTGCTCCATCACACTTCCTTTCTCTATCTTCTTTCAGTCTGTTGCTATATATACTCATGTTCGCATGTTATTTTATCACTCAATAAACTTAGTTGTTTAATATTCATTTTTATTGTCTCATTAAGAATTGACAAAAATGAAAATTCTTAGAAATATAGAATATAAAAACATGACATATTATTGAAGACAATACATTGTGTCACATTAAGGGTGGCTGCGAAATTCTGTCTCGATTTGAATATTACGTTTTCGTCTAACAAAACACATGATTCAAAATTTGTCTTTTTCATGAAAAGATGTAGTAAAAGACGCTCTACAAAATGGCTTTTTGATTGATCCCAATAGCTCATATAAAAAGAAAGTTATAAGTTTAGAAAAATATCTTGCAAAAAATAAAAATTAACCATGAGTTTTTTAGAACAGAGAAAATAGTGGACTGGTAAAACATGAACATTCGTAAAGCCATTATATCATTAATTTATAAGACTTATGATGATCTGCACCTTTGGTTAGCTTAGATTTATCACGAATCATCTTACCTTGGACACCTTCCGTGAGATAATGTTGTGTTTATGCTTGAACATACGAAGCCAATGGTCTGAAGCGGCGACATTGTGTTAAAATTCATCCATTGTTTGTTTCCTCCCTCATCTGCAAAGATCGATATCATGCACAGGAACGGACTTCTCTCTAGCATGTTCAAATAAATCGAACACATAATCATCAATCTTGTCAATTTTCTGCTTCTTCGTATCATGTCTCTCAAGATAATGCAGGATATGCTTGAAGTGATATTTTATTGTCGATCACCGCCGCTCTCGTTGACCAGTTTTTAGGTTGACTTCGTCGTAGAAATTGTCGGTTCGGGTCATGTAATCGAGTGAAAACTTTTTACACAATGTATTCACCTCATCTTCTTCTTCGCTTAAATCATGATCGAGCGTAGTTTCGACTTCGAAATTGTACGAATGACTGTTCAATATTGGCTCAAGAATGTTGTAAAGTAGATCAGCTACTTCACACTCACAGATTGTGATAGTACTGGTGCCACCTGAATTGGCAGATAATTCTGAACACAATAAGTTTGAAGTTCGATCAGCAAGAATCTTCACGACATTTGAAGGATTAATCATTTCAAACTGAAGACTGGTAAGACTAAAATCATTTACTTTTCTGCGTCATACTAATACCTTGCAAAAAGAGAAAAGCAACAGTACTAGTATTATTCCATACTTGGCGATCTATCAAGATCTATCATGACTTATATCAGAAATTAAATGAGAATTTTATGTACTCTTTGAGCTCATGAGCAAAGAATAGAATCAAAATAAATAGACCTGAATCTGATTCTAAACTCAGACCCGATCGAACAAATAGTGCATAAAAAAAAAGAA
This sequence comes from Macrotrachela quadricornifera, assembly GCA_022393335.1. Lineage (NCBI taxonomy): Eukaryota > Metazoa > Rotifera > Eurotatoria > Philodinida > Philodinidae > Macrotrachela > Macrotrachela quadricornifera. The sequence continues at coordinate 15,001 of JAJEKB010014269.1, forward strand.
AAGAAAGCTTTTAACCATTGATATTTCACTATTTTCAAAACAAACAGCGATACATTATTTCATTCTAGTTCCCTCATACTATATCATAAAAATTCAATATCTTTGGAAGAAAGGCTTGAGCGCCCATATTCTTTTGAGCTTTTTCATACCTTATTGAGATCTACTTAAAATAAAAAAATGCAGTCTAAACTCTTTGAACACTTCGAGTCATTCTCACATAAATTTCAAAAAAGGAGAAAAAAAATATTTACTCTTATAGACAGTGTTATTCAACCAAAACCTTGTTTGCCAAATTTTAACTGAGGAAATCGAAACTGCAATAAGGTCAATTCACATAGAAACATGGTACCTCCTTCGCATACCGTCAACAACACCACACTTTCACGGTAGGCCAATCCCAATAAAACTTAACAGAAAACAATACCGGATTACGACCAGTACCGCTAATGTCATTACTACTTCCTTAATAGCATTCATCAACTACTGAAACAAAATTCTACAACAATAATTGCATATACAACCATTTTGGTTGCAATCAAAGATGTCTTCATCAAATCAGCCGATATAAATCTTATAGACGTCGTGAAATACTTAAACCTGATCCTAAATTCATCAACGGCACCATTAGGAACGTATGAATAACAGCAACGACAGAAAAGGAAACCATTGGAATAAAAGAGTATGAAACAATATCAGTAGATAATTAGAACTCATTTCATAACATATACCACTATTGACTTTGAATTGTCCTAACTTTCATAAATATTTGAATAAGCGAAAATATACATTTGACTGTATAAATTATAATATAGGATAGTTCAGACACTTGGTGGTCAGTTTGTCTGTTGTTTCCTTGATTAAATTTAACTCAATATTCATTGTGTAATGTATGTATTTATAGTATATACGTTAGCATTAGATGTTTTTTCTTCTTTTTCTAATTATTTATTATTATTCTCTAATACTCTCGTTGAAAGAATTTGTCACCATGCAGCTTTAGCAACATGACGAATTCGAACGAATTTCAGAAAGAAGATTTTCGTATCAGTTTTATATCCTATGATGATAAATAGCTTCACATTCATAATGAGCTGTTATTCTTTCAGAAAGGGCTCAGCGAATCCATCGAATGAGCGCTACTTGTGACATAAAGAAGCCTATAATTTCGTTAGCCCCTTATATACTTAAAATAATTTAAATAATTATTTCCTTGATGAATTAATCACAAATGAAAACAAATTGATAATTATCAGAAACCATTCAAGAAGTATATGATGAAAATTATTAACTACTAAAAATGTCACATTTGCATAGTAGTCTGAATTTAATATAAAGTCAGAACAATTGAATAGCCGTATGCTCTTGATATTGTCCATGCAGTACACTATGATGCTATGTAATGTTCAATAATTGGAAATCGAAGGATGGAACTGTTAAAAGGGCTGAACTATTGTTTTTAAAAATAACGTGAGAATTGTATACAGATTAACATTTGATAAAGAACATCTTAAATTAAAATTAATTCACTCTAGTCATAGTGTACATAAGAATATTTTTTTAAATCAATGTTGAATAAGGGTGATATTGAAACAGTGCTTTACATCGATCTTATTCAATTATAACAATGTATTTAACAGACACTTTAGATGTTGGGTTGTGTAAAATAGATTGTATATTGAAAAGTGCTCTGAAGATTCTTATAATTACAATTCAAACTCACAATAATCAAATGTCGATTGATTGTATCAATGCTATAAGGAAAATTAAGTGTAAGAAATTATTTAATAGGTAAAAATGATAAAAACATTTACAAATTCCTTTTATTAACTTTGTGCGACATCTTTAGTGTCATTTAATAACTAATTTGTTCATAACCAATAAAAATAACTAAATGAAAGATAGTAATGTAACACACTTTATATTTATCCTCGTTGACCTGTTGCATTTTTATTACTAAACGAAAATACTTTTTGAAGAAGTCAAAGTAAAATTTTTGGACTTTGTTTGATATATTAACAATAACATTTTTCATGTCTTCTTCTTTAAGTATGTCATCAACAGCAATGACTGAGACACCGATAGAAAATATATCAACTATATTCAAAGATCTTCGTGCATCATTTAATTCTGGTAAAACAAAATCTTTATCATGGCGTAAAAAGCAAATTGAACAATTATATAAAATGTGTGATGAACAAAAAGAAGTTTTTGCTTCAGCAGGAAATGCTGATTTTCATCGACCAAGTGCAGAAACACTTTTATATGATTGTGGTGTTGTAAGTTTTTTTCTTTGTTATTTTATTTTATTTTTTTATTTCAATAATTTATATAGGTTCGTAATGAATGCATTCATACGCTTAATCATATAGATGAATGGGCACGTGATGAATATCGATCAGACTCATTAGCATTTGCTACAATGGATAAATATGTTCATTCCGAACCATATGGTATATGTTTAATTATTGGTGCATGGAATTATCCATTTTTATTAACATTATCACCATTAATTGGTGCAATAGCAGCTGGTAATTGTGTAATCATAAAACCATCGGAATTAGCACCAAATTCAGCTGCTATTATAGCAACAATGGTTGAACGTTATCTTGATCCAGCTTGTGTTCGTATTGTACTTGGTGCTGTTGATCAAACTCAAGCATTACTTAAAGGTGATATTGATCATGTATTTTATACTGGTTCAACAATGGTTGGAAAAATAGTAATGAAAGCAGCTGCTGAAAAGATGATACCAGTTGTACTTGAATGTGGTGGTAAATGTCCAGTTTATATTGCTGATGATGCTAATATATCAGTTACTGCTAAACGTATTGCATGGGGAAAAACTCTTAATTGTGGACAAACATGGTAAAATATTCTATTATTTTTCTCTACAAAAGAATATTAGGATAAACATATTATTGAGTCATTCAGTGAGTTTCATCCATTTTGAAAACAAAAAAATGCAAGTTCATTATTACTTTTCAAATTTGTAGAGAAAAATATATTCTTCATCGGTATATATATTCAATATATATTTTATTTTAGTTTAGCACCTGATTATATTTTATGTTCAAAAACAACAGAAAGTCGTCTTATACCAGAAGTAATTAAAGCTTGGCAATCATTTTATACAGAAGATCCAAGTAATTCCGATTCTTATTGTCATATTGTTAATGAAAGACATTTTCAACGTGTTAAAAAATTAATTGATACAAGTAAAGTTGTTTATGGTGGACAAACAAATGATAAACAAAATTATATTGCACCAACAATTATGTATGAGACGCAAAATAATAATAAAATTGTTTTAAATTTTTTTTTTCTTATTTAATATAGGACAAATGTAAATGAAACAGATTCAGTTATGCAAGAAGAAATATTTGGACCACTTCTTCCATTTATAACTGTTAATAATGAATGTGAAGCTATTAAAATTATCAATGATCGACCAAAACCATTAGCTCTCTATGTATTTACATCAAATAAAAATTTAGCTAAAAATGTTATTAATTCAACAAGTGCAGGTTCAACTTGTGTTAATGATGTTATTTTTCAAGTTGCTCCACCATCATTACCATTTGGTGGTGTTGGAGAAAGTGGTTTAGGAAATTATCATGGAAAATATTCATTTGAAACATTTAGTCATACACGTTCAGTTGTATATTCAGCTACATGGGCTGAACCACTTGTTGCAAAACGTAATCCACCATATAATAAAAAGAAAACAGCTTTCTTAGAATCACTTGTAAAAGTTAATAGAAATCGATTAGGATTACCTAAAGTTGGATTTTGGTTTTGGGCATTTGCTGCTTTAGCAACAGCAGTCGCAACACGTATTATTGTTCGTGGTATTCAACAGGACAGATGGGAATTTTAATTTATTATAATTATTATAAACAGACTTCCATTTACTTTATTTCCATTTTTTTTACTCTTATGATTTATATAGACGATCAAATCTATTTAAATTTTTTCTTTTGATGTTATTCAAAGATTATACAATTATCAGTTTAAGGCTAAATCTGGTTAACATTTATTTTTCTATTTTAATCCTTTTCTAGTGATTATAGAGACTTAATCGTCTATTGTTTTGGCTTGTTCTAACTGAGTTATGATATTTACCTTTGCATGTTTCTTTCATACGTTAAAGTATTATAGAATATAGGTCATATATTTGTTATCTATAAGTACAAAGTATATTATTTTCATTTGATGGTCGTCTTACTTTCTATCGAAATTTTTATCAATAGATTTTTGATAAATGTCAGGACTAATGATATGGTAATAGATAAGCATATTATACTTTTATTAAGAAAATTGTATTGTATGTATAAAATCATGAAATAAATTAATTTGTTTATTGTGATAAAATGTCCTCGGTTATCTTATTGACATTTATAACATAAAATATATTCTTATTTTGATTTTAATAATCATGATAATACAAAAGAGTATCAAAATAAATTAAATCTTGAATAAATATTTGTGAGAAACAAAGACATATGTATATCTTAAATGTTACATTTTAGTTGCAATATAAGAACAGTTTAATATAGGATAAAAATCGAATCTCTCATATCATTCACGATAATATAATGGCTCCAACTGTTGTGAATAATGATCATGATGATTCTAAAGAATATTATTCGAAAGAAAAAACTTTAAAATTACGTGATGTTTACATTCCGTAAGTTTAGATATTATTGATTTTTCTTTTTTAAATAAATTGGGTTTTTTTTAATAGAAATTGTACGGAACTTTTTTATCGTGATGATCCACTTAAAATTGTTCATTGTCAAGGAACATATATGTATGATGAATTAGGCAATAAATATTTAGATTGTATTAATAATGTTGCACATGGTCTTATTCTATGCTTTTTTATTTATCTATAAATAAATTTTTATTTTATTTCAGTTGGTCATTGTCATCCATATGTTAATGAACAAATTCATAGACAAATGGGTGCATGTGCAACAAATAATCGTTATTTACATGATAATGTAGTTATTCTTGCTGAAAAACTTTCGAAAACAATACCAGAACAACTGAATCAAATATTTTATACAAATTCCGGGTAAAATAAAATAAAATAGAATAATTTATTTTATTTTGAATATATTTAGTTCGGAAGCAAATGATTTAGCAATACGTTTAGCTAGACAATATACAGGAAATTATGATATTCTTGCACTTGATAAGTAAGTTAAGAAAATTAATTTCTAAAGAAAAAAAACTTTACATTTAGTGCTTATCATGGTCATCTATCGAGTCTTGTTGAATTATCTACTTATGAGTTTAAAAAATCAAATAATCGTATGAAAGCACCAGAACATGTTCATATTGTAAGTATTGATGATTACAGAGTAGAGTTAAATCTTCAGCAATTATTGCAATTTATTTTAGAATAAATTTTATTTTCTTTAATTTATATTAGATTTCAACACCTGATGTCTACAGAGGAAAATATCGTGATATTGATTATAATAATAATGAATCAAAATTATGTGAATTATATGTTAATGATGTTCGTAAAATAGTTGAAGAAGCTGAATCACGTGGACGTCGTATAGCATTATTTTTAATTGAACCATTACAATCATGTGGTGGACAAATTATTTATCCAAAAGGTTATTTTAAACAAATATTTACGTAAATACGAAAAAAAAAATATTTTTCTTTTGTTTTAAATATAAATTTTCTTTGAAATCTTAGTTATCTTCAATCAAAAGGTATTCTATGTCTTGCTGATGAAGTTCAAACAGGTTTTGGTCGATCTGGTACACATTTTTGGGGATATCAATCTTACGACGAAGGTTATTAATTAATTTTAAAAAAATAAACTTCTTTTATTTATCTTTATTAATTAGATATTATTCCTGATTTTATTACATTGGGTAAATCAATGGGTAATGGATTTCCTGTTGCTGGATTAATAACACGTAAAGATATAACACATAAATTTGATGTAAATGGTATTGAATATTTTAATACATATGGTGGAAATCCTGTAAGTTGTCGAGCTGCAATTGCTGTTCTTGATATTATTGAAAAAGAACATTTACAAGAAAATGCTCATAAAGTTGGTCTTTATTTTTTAAATAAATTAAAAGAATTAGAAAAAAAATATGATATTATTGGTGATGTACGTGGTCGAGGACTTTTTCTTGGTATTGAAATTGTGTCTGATAAAAATAAACGTGAACCTGGATCTGAATTAGCTGAAAAAATTAAAAAACAGTAAAAATTTTGTTTATTAAAAAAAAATAAAATTTATTTCATTTATAATAGATTTCGTAAACATTTCGTAATTATCTCAACTGATGGACCTGATCATAATGTCTTAAAATTTAAATCGTAAATATTTATTAATATTAATTTTCATTTCTTTTTTTTTGTTTAATTTAGGCCAATGAGTTTTTCAATGAAAGATGTTGATTATTTTTGTGAAAAATTTGAAATAATACTCAAAGGTATCACAAAATAAAATTGATTGCTTTTTTTTATAATCGTGCTAATAATATTATAAGCATACAATATAATAAATAGATAAAATATTGAATCATCATTTTCTGCACAATGAAAAAGTTTGTTGCTCGTTTTTTTGCTGTTGAGATTACTCGTTTATCTTCATTAAAATTACATTCATCATTTTTTCGACTATAAACTATGGCCATACTTATTATCTGACTTTTTAAAAATGATGAATACATGTTAAGATATAATTTGTACCTTTTTCGAAAACTTTATTTTAGGAGGATAAAAATAGAGGTAATTTAATGACCAAAACAATTTTGTTCTACTTGTGAATTGTCAGTATATTATAAAAATTACGATAAAATTTTCATATAATTTTTATTCATAAATCTATTATTTCCTAAATCAAGGTAATAAGTTTTTACTTTATTAACAAAACAAAATCCTTTTTATGGTCAAATATCACA